>SCLH01000024.1:254571-277374 GCA_004367855.1 Oikopleura vanhoeffeni
TTGTTAGCATTTTTTGAAAATAGGTGGTTTTTTTTAGGAAGGCTAGCGCCAAATGACGGCTTTCTGGTATTTGAAACCCCATAAGGACTATATATTCGGCAGATTCGAGAATTATTCCGCGACGTGCGCGTTGGATTTAGTTTTTGAATTCTGACCGTAATAGGCGTGATTTCCGGTCGTCCATTTCATTTTCAAAAGTTGTTTCCAATCCAGGCCAAAATTCTGCTCTGTACGACTAATACGCGTACAAGGGAGTTTCGAATCCTGATATAAGATCTTTATCGCATGACGCTCAACTTATAAGTCATTTTGGGGTTCTACTTTGAGGACCGTCTAGAACACTCTTTCCAACTTGTACAAACACGGACTTAACTGGTAACTATAAAATTCACTAATACAGAACATTATACGGTCAATTTTGGTCAAATAGTGAGAACTTCATATAAAGAAGTTAGACGTAAAGACCTTGACAAGAAGAAATCTGGCCTGAAGCTAGGATTATGCACTCATAAGACGTCATCGAGTGGTAATTGATTCAGATTTCGAAACTCCTTGTGTACACCCGTTATTAGTTCTGCACAGACCGGAATTTTGGCCTTGATTTAAACAACTTGAAAATTGGACGCCGGGAAATCCGCCATTTAGTCACCGGTCCAGAAATTCAAAAACAAAATCCAACCGCGAGTGCGCGGAATCTAAATTCTCGATCTGCCAAGATATGTTCTTGATGCGGCGTTTCAAAAATTACCAGAGAAGACCGTCATTGGGGCTAGCTCTAAAAAACCAACATAAAGGCTCACAACATGGATAATATGTAATTGTCAAATCGCAAAATGCAAAAATTTTAGACCGGAATTTTTTGTAAAATTTGGGAGCCATCAGGTTATTGCATTTTATCTTATGTTATAACGATGAAATTGTTAAGTTTGATCCCGTTTATTACACAAAAAATCAAAATATTTCTGGCTACACAATGATTTGAGCCTGATTATCAGTACTTTTTTGACCGCGTGCGGCCTGGATTCCGCTAGCGGAAAAGCTCTAGAGAATTGCGATCGATTTGCTCAAACGTATTGGCTGGCCTTAGATGAGCAAGAAGACTTACTCGCATTGGACATCACTCACTAGACCTGCAATTGAACCGCAGATTGGGAAAAACTGTTTTTAAGCCGAGTGTTGGTTTCTCAATAATGTTAGATTAGGGTGAGAAGGTCGAATTTCTACTTACTTTTGTTTGTTGTCAGGGGTGACTATTGTCAAAATCTGCAATTTGAATCATTATAAGAAAAATTGGTCTTACTATTTAAATTGAGCCATAGAAAATGTTGCGATATAATTACAGTGCCTCTTTAATCTTCTTACCGTTATGTTGTGAAAATTTTCGTTTCGATTTTCTATATGAAGATTTCAAAAAAACTATTTTTCCGCTAAAGATCATTTTTGCTGTGCTGATTTATTACGGGTAAACGAAGGAAGTGGTATCAAATTAAGAAACCTTACTTTTTTGGTTGGTTAAATTGTTCTTGAGTTTTTTACGGAAGGATCTAAGGTCAGCACAGTGTTCAATATAAGTGAATTTCGAACATTTGAGAAAAAGTTAGTCTTTTGAATGAATACAACAATACCTTTAATCATAAAAAATTAATAAAGTTTATTGAAAATTATGTTCACCATTTGAGTGCTCGATCAGTTATGAATGACAGATAAAATCGATTGGCGCAGTTATTTCTGGAATTTAAATTTTGCATTCTTCATGAGAAATAAGAACGATCGTTATTCTTATGGTTATCTGGCATTTTGCACACGACAGCAATTTGAAAAAAGTAGCACTATAACTCGCAAAAAACAATGAGAAAAGACTTTCTTTTTTGATAACTGTTGGTGATTTCCGCGGTTTTAGTAGTCCTGAAATTTGATTCTGTCGTAACCTGTGCTCCAACACTGTTCAATTAGAACTCCCCTATGTTTTGAACTTGGAATCCGACACCACTCGCATATCTCATCAGCTATAATTCCATCATACTTGCTCTATGTTCAAACTTTGCAATTAGTTGTTGACGGGGTATTTTTCAAGAGATTTCCAAAAAAATCCCCTGCTCCCCAATATCAGATCCAAATGTTGTTAAAACATTCGCATCTTGTTGAAGCGGACACTAAATCATGTCAAATCATACGCCTTGGTATTCTAAAGGGTAGGTGTAAAGCAAGTAGTGCCAACCAATTGTTTTTAAAACTTGGCATCCTGAATATAAAAAACCTCTCGAAGACACATCTACAATAGTGACTTTTGTTGCTGTGTTAGTGCAGCAACGTTGGTTCTTTTTGATACGTTCCTATGCGAACGTTTTGACTGCACAATTTGAAAAAGAAGCGAGTACACAGGCTATAGGAAGCAAATACGCATACATTACTTTTTGATTATTCATTTCTGATGCATTTGATTTGGGACTTGTGGGAACATTTCCGATAATAGGTATAACTATTGAGGTGTTCCCAAATGAATTAAAAATTTAAGAAATTCGTGGAAAATCCCTTGAAAATAAAAAATAAAAAATTGAGGTTTTTTATCCGGATTGCGCGATGGATTTTTACGTGAATTTATAAATTCCGACTATGACTAAAGAAACCTCTCGAAAATGCACCTTTGTTTATAATATTAATGGGCGTTATTAAATTTTCAAAATGGCTCTTTTTTGGATTCATGTAAACGAAAAAACTTCGCAATTGCCCGATTTTTTGAGAGACATTCTCTCTCCCAAATACAATTTATTTTATAGATTTTGGTAGTACCCATCAGAAAACAACTCACACGTCCCACCTAGTTTCAGATATCCACATTCTTTTCAATGGTTTTGTTCGCGCCGCCCTTAATAGTTACAAAGTCCACTATTGGTGTTTCCTTAGTCATTCATATACCATTGTCGCTATGAAAAAGTTGAAGATTCTTAAAAATCTTAAAGGAAAAGAATGTCACTCGATTGCCGATTTACGGATCAATAGTAGATGTTTGGTGAAAAGCTGTATAGAGAATTGGCAAGGAGAGTTGCTCGTAGCAATCCGGTGTGCTGAATTATCTAGATATTACATATATATATGCGGAACAATGAAATCAGTTGTTATCAAAGGTAACTATGGATTAACAATTAGGCAACTACGGTGACGTCTATCCAATTTTATGTGATGTGGGAATCAAAAATGTTACGCAGTTTGTAGACCCTAAATTAAGCCTTGGAGCGGGATTAACTTTGGGAATTATTCTCCCATACCATCGAAAATGTACTGGTGGGAGATTATTTTAATTCTCTTTATTTTTTTTAGAAATATTGGTCTCGGTTGGGGAAACCAAACCCGGCCCGTTTTTTCACCAATATAAAAACGCGGGGAACTAATAATGACAATGTACGGAATATAGCCAAGACGACACGGTACCTCAAAATGTAAGTATTGCTGCCATATCACGAAATTTAAATCTAACGTTTTTTATCATTATTTTGGAGAAAAGAATATTACACACGCGATTGTAACTTATGAAATTGTTGGAAAACAATCGAACCCCTCGCCCCTCCGATATAAATAAGGCCTGCTCTTTTGGCCGAGATACATAAGTTTGATCGTAAAGTAAACTCGGATAGAAAGAGGGTTACTCCCACAAGTCTTGCATAACCTGTCGCCTGTTTGATTGGCCTTATCGTTCCAAAAATACTGCCCCGAAGGGATTTCCACTCGTGGCGCAAAAAAGATGCTTTTTGCTGGTCCAACAAAACACCTGGGACATAACTTCGTAGGTTACCCTAATATCAATTTCCCTACCGGTAACAACTGGGTTCAGGGTTTAGAGTTGAGGCGGAAAACTCCCAGAAAAAAATAAAAAAATTGCGAACGTTATCATTAATACATCTACTTGGCACCTTGAGATCAATACCACTTGTGGTAATTTCTATGGATCTCGGGATGTCTACCCCTTTTCTCCGGAAAAGTACACAGTGCATTTATTGATATTATGTCTTTATTTTCGTGCTTAATCAGAAACTTGTTAATTTTGGCCTCGTTAATAATTTTCATATTTTTTCATGCGGAATAACCTATCGGTTTTCTTAAAGTATTTGCTTGAGAAAGCTCGCCGAGTTAACTTTCTGTGCTGATTTAATCCGAGTTCGTTATTTCTTTTCGCGCCTTAACTTGTTGCCTGTTTTTTCTCTATAATGGAATGGCAACACCGGCTCCGATATTTCTCGGTTGTTCAAAACTTAAGTTCGTTAGAATATAAGTAGATTATACGTTCTTCTGTGATTTAAGGACAAACGACCAATTTTCAAAGGGGGGGGGTATAGAAACTTTAAGTTTTGCGGGGGGCTGGGTTAATTTTTTAGAGTTTTTCTATTTACCATTTAATAATTTTATAGTTATAGATCTCCGCCAGCAGTAACTAGGCAGCTTTCGCGGCTGGCTGATTCGTTCGAATGGTTTTTCAAAATGTACCGCCTATAAAAATAGTGCTCCTTCATCAAATTGACGAGGATAATGTTGGGTGAAATCCGTGAAATAACCGAAGCATATTAATTCTAGATCAATATGGTCACGTAGTACGAAGCCGCCTTACTGATTGGAGCTTTCCCCAACTATTGCTCGAATAAACAGCTGGGCCTGTTTTAAAGTCAAAGAGCCAGTTGAGGTTCGTGACTGATCTGATAGGATTTATATCCAAGATTAAGAAGTTTCGGATTTGATCGACAACAAATCCGTCTGTGGCCAAACAATGTGGAAAAAACGATCTCCGACAATTTCGCTTCTTGCGGTTTGACTGGTAATTTTCGAGAGATGCTTTCAGCAGGAATCGCCGGAAAAATCCCCACTTTTAGTAGGTCGTTCCCTCAATGCCGCATGTGCAGAGCTCTTTTGCTGGGCATTTAAAGACCTGATATACCCTTGTTTGATAATGCCCTCAAAACAGGCCTGTAGTTCCGGTGATCTTTTGCAATGGGAACGGACACGAATCGCCATTCCGATTCCGGATTATCGAAGATATAAGATTTTTCGGATTTTTGGTCCGGGTGGTGCTGGGATTTTTTTTGGAAAAGTAACTTTGATGGAATTCGACTTTGAATTCAACAAATTTGTGTACGCGGAAATTTTGAGACCTGACATCAGGGAAAAAGATTGGAAATTTCAAAAAATTAGCAAAGAGAACAACTGATAAGTCACTATTTGAATGTGCATGGCTCTTGCAATGTGCCAAAAGGGAATAAACCAAAGCGGATGCGATGAGACTTATTATTAAGGACATCTTTGAAAGATTGAATAGTTCTCTCGAGAAGGTATTGGAAAGATGAATATCGGAACTTATATTTAACACCAGAGACTATTTTCGGTTTTCAGCTTTAATTGTTTTTGTTTGCTTTTAAATAACCTCTCTCTGGGTGTCTCTACATGTTAATACAAAATTTTTATTCTTTTGAAAATCGAAAATTTTATTTTATTTTTTGGGAGAAGTTTCGCCTTCTTCTTAGGTTTGGAATTTTTTCACGGAATAGCGTGATTTATTCGTATGGGGTTTTTTCTGAAAGATGGATGGGTACTTGCGGATTACTGGATATAATTTCGCAGAAAGATTATCACTGGGAAGGGATTTCGCGAAGGGCCCGGGCGGAATTATTTTTTGTGACATCGTCGGCTATTGACGAGTGTTTATGGAGTAATTTTTTATAATTTCTTGTGCGGTTCCTCCATCTCAGATTACGGGCGGGCTCCTTGGTCCTTTGTTAGCTAGATTTGTTATCACACAAAATACATTTTTTAATTGTAGATGTCGAGGCTTTTGCTAAAGGACTCATCCGAGTGGAATCCTTAGATAGGCCTTAAAACAGGCACAAATATCTGGTTGATTAAATTGAATTTAAAAAATGGCGTCCGGAATCCACGATTGTTACCCACTTTTTTTATAACTATAGTACACAGATTTAACAATGTTACCACACTAATCTTAAGAAAGCAAGCTCTAAGCAATTTAAATTTGATTCTCGAAGATTGAACAATTTTTTTTTACACAAGATATTTGTGCTCCAGTTTGAGCTATATCAAGAATGTTTTATCGGGATTTCGAGTGTCTTTTAGAAGCCGAATTAAATAGTACAAGGTTGGGGCTTAGAAATACTATGTAAGGATAAAAAGACAGGGTAGCCCCCGTAATATTGATATCACCTATATAACCCCGCAAACCAGAAGCTGACTAAATTAAAGTTTTTTTTGGATCAAAATTTTGTTAAAGACTATAAAAACTTTTGGATTTTCTCCAACCGGATGTCGCGCCCGGCAAATTGAGACCCACGGTATTATAACAATTTAATTAAAAGTCCCCTCCCAGTTCGTTCCGATGGAAAACGACCATATACTATGTCGTTTACGCGAGCAATGTTTTGGCAATTAAGACAACCTTATAGAAAACTGGTTTTTCGCATTTAAATAAGAAAACGGGGCAGCTGTAACTTTGACCATTATGGAATATTTGAAATTTGTTAAATAAAAATTTCTTTTATATTTGTTGATGTTATATTTAGTAGTTAATTCCATTCGACGGTTATTTTTTACGTTATGATTGGTTTGAGCTCCCTAAATTTCTTGGATTTACTTTTTCGGCAAAACTTCTTTTTTCATTAAGAAGCTGAGTATTTAGATTTCCTTTTTTATTTTTTTTGATCAGAATGGTGTCTTTTTTAATAATGTTATTATGATAAAGATTTGAATCGATTGTTGTTGTTGACACAAAACAAAAAATATTATGCTGGAAAGGAGTAAGGTGACCTAAGCTTTCCAATGGAGGAACGTGGGTGTGACGATCCCCGCCATGAAAGATCCAAATCTTGAGAAGATTCCGGCTGGGAAACAATGTGGTGCAGGTGTAGGCAGTAGGTAACCTTCGCACGCAGGGATAATCGTGTTTCGGCCCCCAATATTTTGTGGTGAAACCGACACATGTGTGTAGGTTAGGGGAAATGAGTCCCCTGTTGTTAGAATTCTAAAATGGATATAGAATGAACCCGGTGCTGATGACCCCGGAGCAACCCGGTGGAGGGCAGGAAATGCCCGGAACCATGAAAAAAGTTGAAGTTTGATTCCCCAAAAAATCAAGTTTTAACTGGGGCGTGCCCCAAAGGTAAGCCGTGACACCGGTCGGGAGGTGAGTCCAGAGATGGAGAAAAAAACAGAGTTGCCGAAAAAAATCCAGCCATCATGACCCGGCGACGGCACGTATTAAACTAAGTTAAGAACTATCTCACTGTGCTTGAGGAGTCAACGAAAAAAACACAAATGCTAATAATTTGCCTTCGCTCTTTATAGGCCGTACTTAAGAAAGTTCAGATGTCAAATACACATTGATAAAGAAATATGGAAATGATTAAAATTTTAAAAAAAAATAGACACATTGAGTTTCTAAAAACCCAATCAAAAATTGCTTACTTTTCATCCCAAAAAGGTTTAGCTTTTAATTTTTTTATTCGTTTATCTTTAGTTTTCTAGACACAATTTCAACTTTTCTGTTATTGAGAATTCGAATTATAGGACCAATCCGCCCTTTTCTAATGCTTGAAATGATCTGTATAGGGAAGTGCAGCACCATCTATAAATTCATACTAAGCTTTTGGTGTGGCTCGACCGCAGGTCCAATGTGCTTTGGTTCCTTGTCAGCGTAAATATTTTCTTTCCTGCGGTAAAAGTTTTTGGCCTGGTAAACTCATTTGCAATTCGACTCGCGCGGCTCCTAAAAGTAACTACAGTACATCGGTGGTCCGACGTTACAACCTATTTCATTATTCGTCGTGAACTACCCAAGACCCAGTCCTTTTTAGGTGTTTTTTCGTTATCTGACCCAGCACGCAGGGAGCGCGGGTTCAATTCGGGCACGCCACTGCCTTCACGCAAAAATTGTAGAATGTGGATACGTCAGTATAATAGCAACCAATCCGCCAAAAAATCTGGATACATCGCTAATAAATTTATTTGTCCTTTCCTGCACCACCAAGCTTCTAGGTTCAGTTATTCCAATAGCGACAGAAGCAATTCGAGGCAGAGGGATTAAACACAACCACAAAACTAATACACATTTAAGCAATTACTGATCTATCAAATTATATTTCTTAGAAAATGTCTTTTTCTTGATCATTTTACTCTAAGTACATGACCTTTCTCAATTCTCGATTGGACTATTTTACATACTTTAAAGTTTTTTTTCTGATTTTTTAGGAATGATCACATCATTTTTCGAGCATGCAATGAGGATCCCATGCTGATCCAGAGCAAAGCGCTCGCCCTTCAAATAATACTGAACACCCCATTTCAAATCAATTTGGCTATATTTTGCCTTATGTCCGCATGTGTCAGCAGTTCGTATTTACTGAAAATTGCTTTTGTTGTTTACGTTGACGCTATCACTTATCTGTTTGTATTCATTGCATAAGTGAAAAATGAGCATCAAGGAAAATTTATTTTACAAAATCCACTGCGGCGGTTATTTTTTATATGCGGGAAATCCGTTTTTTGTAACCTTCGAGGATGAAAAAAAGCCTTCTATAAGGTATGGAGTGGAATCTCTTATTGAAAGTAAAACTGGTGATGAAATATCTTATCTGTCTCTGCCTCGAGACAGTGAAGGGATGAGACTAAATACTTTCATTAGGATGGTACACAGTTCCTCTTCTCTCAAACCACGTGTATAGACCAAAATAATAATAAGTGGACAGTGTCAGAATTGTTGTTTACAAACCTTAATCAATTAGATGGGAGGTAGTGGGGAGACGTCAGGAAGCTACAATAAAGAAGGAATAAGCAGTGTAGTTAGTAAATCTCTCTCGATTTAAAAACAGTGAACTGCCTCTGATAAATAAAAACACGGCATGCGGCCTCGTTAATTGTCGTAAGGGTGGGACCTACCACTCCACGTGTGGTATTGAAAATCAACCCGGTTATAAGAAATTTAAAAAATTGGTAACTCTCAGGCTTAGTGCGTCCAGGAACCAAGAAAATGTGTAGGGGAACAAGATGCCCTAGGGCTGTGCCTCCACGAGAAACAAATACCTGTACAAAATGCTCGTTATCTGTCTCCAGTAAATGCAAAACGCGCCAAGTGGCCGCGTGGCAGGGCTGTCTGGAAAGTAACAAAGGAACTATATAAACACATACTGGACTGATACTAAAAACCCAACTTATTTGATACCACATTAAAATACGTTCCCAACAACCTTGAGGACAAGATGTTTCAATGGAAGATTTAATGGGTTTTTTATGGAAATAGGCTCAATTATTGGGCCTCGGGGATGGACGATATAAGCATGGGATAAATCCATATTTATGTACGATTTTTAAGAAATCGAGGGGTTAACCTTTATCGGGCTTTTGAACTGATTATCTATTTTGTCGGGATTGATATAACAGGTGACTTTATAAATTAATTTTTATAGGATAGGGCGAGAAAAAGTACAGTTCTTGTGGCTCTCTTCTTCCAAATTTACTGTGATACTTCTTTTAGAGAATCCCAATTTTTTGAAACATTAAAAATTCATTAGGTGCGAAAGAAACAATGCGACCGCAAGGGGCACTCCATCTTTATTTTACGAGACACAAGATAAAAAATATTTTACTATTGTTCACGGAACTGTAAATTTGGAATGTTTCTTTTTTTATTTTTTACATAATTATGGGTATTTATGATTGGAAGGTTATGTGGTGCCTGATATAAGGTCTGGTTAAATTAAAGATTTGAATTATAATATGGGCCTAAACTCTAATGAATATAAAAGAGGCTTTTTATTGGATTTTGACTTGTATTATCAGAAAAATATATTCTAAAAACAGGTTCTAAGCACGTGATGCGGAATAATTTTGCTCGTTTTATATGCTCACATTATTAAGCGCAGTATAAAAATCCGATGCAAAAAAAGTACAGACGCGTATTTTAATATCAAGAATTTAAATTCTTTGATTGACACACATTACGCGATAAATATACGTATTGAACACGACCTCCAATGTTGTCGCATTTTTAGATAACGGCATTTGAAAGAACTTCGAGTGCATTCTATCTGCACACTGAAAATCAGGTTTAAATTGGAAGGGTCTTTAAGCTTAAGGTTATACAAAGGTAAACAATGCGAAGTGTGTGCTTCTAAATGGGCGTTTTAAAAGTTCCATTGCTGACCACTAGATGGCCAAAAAAAAATTTAATGCCGGAATACGTTTTTGTTCTTGGTCAACAACCCGCGTGGGTCAAGAATTTGATATCAACTACTGTGTTCTCTCGTTAGTTTACGGTGCGTCCCTCACATACTATGTGTCAAAAGTCGTGCGTTTAAACGTTAGGTTGACCAATTCAAAGTCCGGCTTGAAGTACGGACAGGTTTAAAATAGCCTAACTTGTCCGTTCAACGCACAACACTGAATTTTTCCGGATTGAATATTACTTTGAAAAGTAACATTATATTCTAGGATAAAGAATCGAGTTCCGAAATTATCTTGAAGAATCTGCGTAGTCCCTTGAGGGAAAGCGATCGATGAACGTCGAGATAACTACCGAAAAAAAGCGAATCAAATCGGGCTCAGGTTCATTCAACTTGATAGATTCTTAACCGATCCGATCCTCTCTACGCTAGAAAGGGCGATGGGAATTCAGAACTATTTAATTCACTTTGTTTCTCGTGAGATAAAGATGCTAAGGCATATCAGGTAATATAAATTCTTAACATCATATATTTTAATTTAAGGAAAGTCCGCAGCGATGTAACAATGTAAGTGTTTCACTAAAAATCGAGGCATATCTCAGTTTCTTTTTTCTATTGTGCAAGAACACGATTCTATTTACCTTCATCTATCATAAACAATTAGCATCTGGGGATGATAGGAATCAAAAGAACGAAAAATTTAGGTGTGCATAAGATTTGTGACGAGGATTTTGTATATATTGTTTTTCTAGCTTTAATTGGAATTGAGTATGTGCTCATCTCGCGCGCAAATTTATACTATTTTTCATCGGGTTAAAATTCAAGTTGTTTTTGTAAGACGATTGTTTCTCAGAGAAATTTATTTTTTTTTCGTAGTTAGATTTTAGATTAGAAAACAAATTTCGTGATTTATTTAAAAAATATATTTTTTGGAAATACACCTCATTTGGAGCAATAAAATTTAAAAAAATCAAAAGATGGCATTCTGCTCTCTAGTACACCTTGGCCTATACTTTTGGCTTGAAATTTTGAAATAATTCACAAATTAATTCAAGCAAATAATGATGTTAAAAGTTTGCGAAAATGTGATTTTTGGAACCGGGTCCATTACTTTTTTTCCAAAATTTTCTGCGGTTCAAGGTTCCGCACAAGAAACTAAAAGTTGGGCTCCGAAAATAAATGACAATCTGAGCTGGTCGATTTTTTTTGCCGTGGCACCGCTACCTTTAATTAAAGTGCGGCACGCACAAAAGTCCGTTGGCTCTCGTTATCAAACCCCAGTGATTAGGTATAATTGGATAGTTATAAAGTCTTCATTTCTGACCATGAAAATTTCGGGGGTGATAGTGAAATGGTATAAATTGAGATGTTGAACATGGACAAGGGCGCCGTCATTTGGGCGTAGCTCCTAAAAAAAAACCACATAAGCACAACATGATAAATATTCAATTGTCAATATCGCAAAATGCAAAAATTTTAGACCAGAATTTTTTTGTAAAATTTGGGAGCCATGTTATTGACTTATTTTATTATGTTTATAAAGAATGAAATTGTTAAGTTTTGATCCCGTTTATACACATAAAAAATCAAAATATTTCTGTCTACACAACTGATTTTGATCCTATTATCAGACTTTTTGACCCGTGCGCCTGATCCGCCTAGCGTGAAAGCTCTAGAGAATGCGATCGATTTGCTCAAACGTATTGGTGCCTTAGATGAGCAAGAAGACCTTACCCGCCTTGGACATCAACTCATAGACCTGCCAATTGAACCCAGATTGGGAAAAACTGTTTTAGCCAGTGTGGTTCTAAAATGTTTAGATTAGGGTGAGAAAGGCGAATTTCTACTTACTTTTGTTTTGTCAGGGGTGACTATTGGTCAAAATCGAATTTGACAATTATAAGAAAAAAATTGGCTCTTACTATTCAATTGAGCCATAGAAAATGTTGCTATAAATTTACAGGTGCCTCTTTTAATCTTTCTCATCATTTCATGTGAAAATTTTTCGTTTTTCTATATTAAATTTCAAAAAAACTAATTTTTCCCTAAAAATCATTTTTGCTTGTGCTGATTTATTACGTAAAACCGAAGAATTAGTATCCAAATTAACGAAACTATTTGGTGATAATTCTTGAGTTTTACAGGAATTAATCAGCACAAGCAAAAATAATTTTGAGGAAAAAATTAGCCTTTTTGAAATACAATATTTTTAATATAAAAAAAATAAAAAGTTTTGAAAATTTTCACATGATGTAGAATCATTGTAATGACAGATTAAAAGATGCGCAGTATTTCTGAATTAAATTTTGATTCGAAAATAATGATCTTTTTTCGAACAGGATCCTTGACGGCATTGAAAAAAGCAAACAAAAAACAATGGAAAACTTTGGTGATTTCCGGTTTAGGTCCTAGAATTTGAATTCTTCGTAACCGGCGAAACGTAATAGAAACCCCAATTTTTTGTACTTGGATCCGACACCACTCGCATATCGCATAAGCCTCACTGCTATTTCAATTTCAAATTATTTTGAGGATTTTTAAGGGATTTTCCAAAAAATCCCTCGAATTCCAATCAGAAGATTCTAAAAATTCGGATTCGTGAGAAGGACCACTAATCATGATCAAATCATAAGCATGGTATTTTACTAATAGGGTATGTTAAGCCAAGTATCGCCACAAATTGTTTTAAAACTTGCATAAGGAAAACCGAAAAACTGCTATTTGTCTAAAGGCAGACAGACTTTTTGTACGTTCGCGGGACGTTTTTCGAAATTTCAAAAACGTGCCGCTTAGGACAAATCAGCGCAGTTCACTGTTATATCATTTCTGATCATGATTGATCTCGGCTGAGGGCACAAGTTCCATGGAGGAATCGATGAAGGTTCCCAAATGAAAAAAATAAGAAATTCTTCGAAATCCTCTTGAAAATACAAAAATAAAAAATTGGGGTTTTTATCACGGATTCGATGGTTACGAAGAATTAAAATCCTATGACCTAAACCGAAAATCACCTTTGTTTAAAAAATGGCGTTTCATGCAATTTCAAATGCTTTTTGATTCATGCTAAACATACCTTCGCCGATTTTGAGAGCTGTCCCAAACTATTTTTTATGTTTTATTACCCACAAAAAACTCACACTTCCCACCCTAGTTCAGATCCAATTCTTACAATTGTTTGCGCCCTAAGTTACAAAGATCCCTTTGTTATACCACAAAATGATCATATGAAAAGAGAGCTTAAAAATCTAAA
Source organism: Oikopleura vanhoeffeni (assembly GCA_004367855.1). Taxonomy (NCBI): domain Eukaryota; kingdom Metazoa; phylum Chordata; class Appendicularia; order Copelata; family Oikopleuridae; genus Oikopleura; species Oikopleura vanhoeffeni. The sequence continues at coordinate 268,030 of SCLH01000024.1, forward strand.
GGAAAGATTGTCACTCGATTGCCATTCGGATCATGTAATGTTGGTGAAAGCTTATAGAGAATGGCAAGGAGAGTGCTATAGCAATCGGTCTGAATTATCTGATCACATTTCTTATGCGACAATGAGTTATATCAAAGGTAAACTATGATTAACAATTAGGCACTACGGTGACGTCTATCCAATTTTTGGAGTGGACAAAATGACGCAGTTTTTAGAACCCTAAATTAAGCCTGAGCGGATAAACTTGGAAATTTCCCATACCATAAAAATGTAGGGGGTATTTTAATCTCTATTTTTAGAAAATAATTGGTCTGTGAAACCCAAACGGCCGTTTTTCACATAAAAAAACGGAAAAATCAAACATGTACGTATAGACAGACACGAAAGTACATAAAAATATAATATTACTGCCAATCACAAAATTTAAATCGTAAACGTTTTTATCATAATTTGGAAAAAATATTCGATTTTAACATTAAATTTAAAAAAATCGGTAAACCTTCCCGTAATAACTAATCCTCTTGCCGAGATAAAACTTTTGATAAGTGAAAAGGGGTTCTCAGTTGCATAACGCTCTGTGACCTTGGCTATCTCCAAAACACTCCGAGCATTTCAATTGCTCAAAAAAAAGCTGATGTCCACAAAAACGCAAACTCGTTACCGTTAATTCCGCGGTAAAGCTGGTCAGTAGATTGGAAGACCGAAAAAAAATTGCGACCGTACAACTTACTTGGCCCTGATAGCATTTGGAATTTCTTGAATCGGATGTACCTCTTCTCGAAAACATACTAAAGCGATTTGATTATGTCTTTTTCTGGCTTATCAAATATTTTATCTGGCCGTTTAAGTAAGATTCATATTTTCGCGACCTACGTTTTAAAATATTGCGTCTTAGAATCAACCAAAGACTCTTCGTTAACGAGTCGTAATTTCGCGCCGTGTTTTTCTATAAGGACAAAACGGCCGAAATTTGGCTCAAAACTACGTACTTTAGAAAAGAATACGTTCTTCGATAAGGACAAAACGACCAATTTTCAAAGATAATTTTTATTTTCTATTACCATAATAATTTATTATAGATCTCCGCCAGCAGCTACTAGGGCAGCTTCGCGCTGCTGGATTCGTTCGAAATGGTTCAAAATGTACAAAAAAACCTTCAAACAAAGAAGAATTTGGCTCAATAAAAGAGTGCAATATAAATTCAGACAAATGGTCCGTAGTAAAAGCCGCCTTACTCATTGGAGCTTTCCCCAATATTGCTCGAATAACCGATGGGCCCTGGTTAAAGTCAAAAGCAGTGAGGATCGTGACTGATTATACCGATAAAAGTTTCATGATCGACACAAAATCCGTCTGTGCCAAAATGGAAAAAGACCGAAATTCGCGGTTTGAATGGTTAATTTTCGAAGAGATGTTTCAGCAGAATCGCGGAAAAATCCCACTTTTAAAATCCGTGTCCCCAATGACCCCAATTTGCATAGCTCTTTTTGCCGGGCATTTAAAACCTGACCTCGTTTTGCCCTCGAAACAGTCTAGAGTCCGTGATCTTGCAATGGGAACGGAACACGAATCGCATTCCGATTCGGATTATGAAGATATAAGATCGGATTTGGTCCGGAGTGTGCTGGATTGGAAAAATGTTAACTTGAAAATGGAATCGACTGATCAACAAATTGTTAGCGGAATTTTGAGACTGAGAGAAGATTGGAATAGTCTCTTTGAATCTAGGCTGCAACCGCAAAGGTATAAACCGAAGGATGCGGATGAGCTTATTATAAAGACACTGAAAGATATTCTCATGAAAGAAGGTATGAAAAAATATCGAACTTATATACACAAGAAATTTTGTTTCAAGCTTTTATGTTTTTGTTTGTTTTAAAACAGTGTCCTTCATTTAAATTTTTTTTTCTTTGAAAATCGAAAATTTTCTTTTATTTTGGGAAGAGTTTCGCCATTCTTCTAAGGTTGAATTTTTTCAGCGGAATAGCGTGATTTATTCGTATGGGTTTTTTCTGAAGAGATGGCTTGACGGATTCTGAAAATTTCAAAAGATATCCACTGGAAAGGTTTCGCGACGCCCGCGAATATTTTTTGTGACTCGTCGGATGACCAGTTTATGGGATTTTATAACTCTCATATCACCTAAATTAAGTTTTTTTGATCAATTTTTAAAGACTTTAAAAACTTTGGATTCTTCACCGGATGTCCGGCAATTGACCGGTAAAAATTATAAAAGTCGGTTCCGAGAAAACCACTCATCCTTCGAGGCAAAGTTTTTGGCATTAACTACAACTTATAGAAAAACTGTTTTTCGCATTTAAAATAAAAAAACGGGCAAGCTGTAATTTGACCCATTAGAATTTTGAAATTTTAAATAAAATTCTTTTAATATTTTTTTGTAATTTATAAATTCCATCGAAATTTNTCTGATTTATCGCAAATCTCTTTCAAAGACGAGATAGAATTTTTTATAATTTTTTGAAAATGTTTTTAAGCACATTGTATATAAATTTTTAATCGAATTTTTTTAAACAAAATTCTGAAATTATAAAAGTTCTAAAAATGAGTAACTTTTTTTTTACCCCACTCTGAAAATCAAACGGTTAGAGATATCGGGAAACAATTTTTTGTATAGGCATTAAGGTAACTTTGCACGAGGAAACTTTTGGCAATATTTTTTTTGAAACCCGACACCATCTGGTGGAGTAAAGAGCCCTTTTTATATCTCTAAAATTTGAAAATACCGGTTTTTGGCTGATTACCGATCAACCGGTCGAGGTCAGAAATCGAAAAAAAATTTAATACAAAAAAACGTTTCCCGATATCTCTTACCGTTTGGTTTTCAGAGGGGGGTTACCTTAGAATTTCAGATTCAAAACACATAAATAAATGGAATTTATAAAATTAAAAAGAAAATAGACAATTTCTAAACAAACTTTTCAAATCAAAAAGTAGCTTTTAATTTTTTATCGTTATTTATTTTCAAACTAAAATTTAATTTGTATTTAGATGAATATTGGAACATCCCTTCTATCATTCATGATCTAGGGGAGCGCCCACTAAACAACACGCGTGGTGGTTACGACCGCGGGTCCAACCGTGGTTCCTTCGCGTATTCTTCCGGTAAGTTTGGCGGTAACCATCGTGGCCAATCGAACCGCGGCCAGTACCGACCACGGGGTCAGTTCAACCAATCAAATCGTGCCTACCAGAGCCCACGTGGTTCGTACCGGGGCCGCGGGCGGGGCGGGTACAATCCGGGCACGCCACCTACGCAAAATAGTGGGATGCAAAATAGACCACCGCCAAATCGGGACACGCAAAATATGCCTCCGCCCACCAGCTCTAGGGGACGTTTCCGGCGACAGAATCACTCGGGCAGAGGACAAAAACCACAAAACTTCAATAACCCTACTGATCTATCAAATTATTCTTGAAAATGTCTTTTCTGATCATTTTACAATTCAATTACGAGGAATTTTACAACTTTAAAGTTTTTCTATTTTTAGGAAATGAATCACATAATTCGAGCAGGAGAGGATCCATCAATCCAGAAGCTCCGCCATCTGAACCACCCATGAAAAATCAATTTGGGCTATATTTTGCTATTCGCATTTCAGCAGTAAGTATTACTAAATATGCTTTGTTGTTTTTACGGTGAAGCTATCTTTATCATGATTGTTTTCATTGCATAAAAATTGCAAGAAAAACAAGCGGCGGTATTTTTATCGGGAAAAATCGTTTTTTATGAAATTTTAAAATTACATTTCCATGATAAAGATGGTGGTGGAATTTTTGCTTAACCCTCCGAGGCATAAAGCCTTTTAAAAGGCTATTTTTTGAGCGCTTATTACGTGAAAAGTAAAAGTGCTTGCAACTTTATTGTTCTCTAGTCCTCGAGATTAAGGATAGACTTAAACTTTAATAGTATGTAATTCACATTTTGACTTTATTAACCCTATAGAANAGTGACATTTACAAATTGTGTTTCAACCTACGCAATTATATTGTGAGGTTATGGGAGACGTCAGAACAAAAATAAATAAGGGATAAGATTAAGAATTAAATTTTCTAAAACGTGACTTCCTCAGAAATAACCTGCAATTTTCGGTCTTTAATCTACAGGTTGTTACCTAACCTACGCAATTTATTGAAATCACTTTTAAAGAAATAAAAATTTACTCAGAGTCGTCAGGACAAAAGTTGAAAATGCAGCAGTTTCAGAAAAAATTTTCCTAAAAAATGAATCATTCAGAATCAACCTGCAATTTCTGGTCTTTAATTTACAGGTGATTTTGAAAATAGCTCTATGCCTCGGAGGGTTAAGCATGGTAAACCATAGTTGTTTTTTAAGAAAACGGGTAATTTGCTTGAAATGATAGGCTAGTTTCGGATTTTCAGCTTAAAAAATTTAAATGCGAAAAATACAGCTGCCTTCTCACATTACTGTATATTTTTAAATGCAATTTTGAAATAAAAATCAATGCGAAAAAATACCAGCGCCATTTAAATACGAACACAAATAAAAAATATTATCTTTTCACGACTGTAAAATTTTTTTTATTTACAAATTAGTATACAAATTAGAATTTGTGGGAGTATGGTGCCTGAAATTAAGTCTGTAAATAAAGATGAAAAATATTGCTGAAAATTTATAAAGAAGCTTTTTGTATTTTATCAGAATATATCAAAAAACAGGTTTCAAGCACGATGCTAATATTGCGTTTTTATTCAATTTTAAAATAAAAATCGATGCAAAAAATACCAACGCCATTTTAATATCAAAAATTTAAATCTTTGATTGACACACATTACGGTCAATTGCGTTTGAAAGGACAAGTTGTTAGAACGGCTGTGACAACGGCTCTACTTCTGAAAAATCAGGTAAATGGAGTTTTATATGGTAAAAATCGAAGTTAGTGCTCTAAATGGGCGTTTTAAAAAGTCCATTTCTGACCACTAGATGGCCAAAAAAAAAATTATGCCCGGAATCGTTTTTTTCTTGGTCAACAACCCCCGTGAGGTCAAAGAATTTGTATCAACTACTGTAGTTCTCTCGTTAGTTTTACCGGTGCGCTCCCTACACATAGCCTATGTGTCAAAAAGTCGTGCGTTTAAACGTTAGGTTGACAATTCAAATAGTCCGCTTGAACGTAACGGACAGTTTGAATAGCCTAACTGTCCGTTCAAACGCACAACACTGACATTTTCCGGATTTTATATTACTTTGAAATTAACATATATTCTAGGATAAAGAAATCGAGTTCCGAAATTATCTTGAAGAATCTGTAGTCCCTTGGAAAGCTATCGATGAACTTCGAGATAACTACCGAAAAAGCGAATCAAATCGGCTCAGTTCATTCAACATTGATAGATTCTTAACCGATCCGAATCCTCTCTACGCTAGAAAAGCGATGGAATTCAACTATTTAATTCACTTGTTTTTCTCGAGAATAAAAAGCAAGGCATATCAGGTAATTAATTTTTAGCATCATATATTTTAAATTTAAAGAAAATCATTAACATGAAGTGTTCACTAAAAAATCGATGACATTTTTTTCTATTAAACACGAGTTTTTAACTTCACACAAAAACATAGATCTGGGGTAGAATCAAAAAACGAAAATTAGGGGATAATTTTACGAGGATTTTTAAGTTTTCTGTTTAAATGGAAATTTGAGTATGTGCTCAATCTCGCACAAANCTACTGTAGTTCTCTCGTTAGTTTTACCGGTGCGCTCCCTACACATAGCCTATGTGTCAAAAAGTCGTGCGTTTAAACGTTAGGTTGACAATTCAAATAGTCCGCTTGAACGTAACGGACAGTTTGAATAGCCTAACTGTCCGTTCAAACGCACTACACTGACGTCGTTTTTTTTAGTGGCACCTTTTTGTTGCATTGAATAGATTGAAAAACTAGACATAGCATGAAGTTGTATGATAGCTCATTCGAGAGCTGGTATTTGAAACTAACTAAATAACTAAAGTCTGGACCAGTACCCATATCCGGTTACCGGTAATAACCGGTTTAAACAAAGAATTATCGGTTTCCAGAAAACTATAGGACTTACGAACTTGATTTTAATATGAGCAGACTTGAAATTTTCCGGGGTCAAATTTTGAAATATGACCCCATTTGGGGTCAAATTACAAAATGCCTCATTTGGGGTCATGTTACATATCAAATTAAAGATATGTTTTCTTGAAGATGGTCCATACTTTAGTTATTTAGTTAGTTTCAAATATCAGCTCTCGAATGAGCTATCATACAACTTCATGCTATGTCTAGTTTTTCAATCTATTCAATGCAACAAAAAGGTGCCACTAAAAAAAACGACGGCACTGACATTTTCCGGATTTTATATTACTTTGAAATTAACATATATTCTAGGATAAAGAAATCGAGTTCCGAAATTATCTTGAAGAATCTGTAGTCCCTTGGAAAGCTATCGATGAACTTCGAGATAACTACCGAAAAAGCGAATCAAATCGGCTCAGTTCATTCAACATTGATAGATTCTTAACCGATCCGAATCCTCTCTACGCTAGAAAAGCGATGGAATTCAACTATTTAATTCACTTGTTTTTCTCGAGAATAAAAAGCAAGGCATATCAGGTAATTAATTTTTAGCATCATATATTTTAAATTTAAAGAAAATCATTAACATGAAGTGTTCACTAAAAAATCGATGACATTTTTTTCTATTAAACACGAGTTTTTAACTTCACACAAAAACATAGATCTGGGGTAGAATCAAAAAACGAAAATTAGGGGATAATTTTACGAGGATTTTTAAGTTTTCTGTTTAAATGGAAATTTGAGTATGTGCTCAATCTCGCACAAAGTTATAATTATTTTCATCGTAAAATTCAGATTGTTACAAGACGTTTTCTCAAGAAATTTATGTTTTGGCGTGTTTTGATAAAAAAATTTCGTGTTTAAAATTTTGAAAACCTCAATTTGGAGCAAAATTAAAAAAAAAGGCACCTACCAAGTACACAATTAAAGTAAGGTAGGCCCGACAAAACTTTTTTTTGTCTACGATGAGTGATTTTTTTCAAAATTTCACCAGGAAACTGTGCAAAACCGTTGCCTAGGCAAGATAGATATTTTGGCTTGGAAATTTTAAAATAAATTCACTAATAATTTCAAGCCAAATGATAGGTAAAAAATTTGCGAAAAATGTTGATTTTTAGAAAACGGATCATTATTTTTTTCCAAAATTTTCTGGGTCAAGTTCCGCACAGAAACTAAAAGTGCTCCGAAAATAAATGAAATCTGAGCTGGTCGATTTTTGCCGTTCCTACCTTAAATTAGAGGCTCGCACAAAAACCTTGACCTCGTTATCAAACCCCAGATTAGGTCGCTATTTTTTTAGGTTGCTCCACCATGATTTCGACTGGGAGAACTAGACAAGATAGCGACAAATAGTTTTCTGCACGTGAAACCTTGGAAAAAAATATGCGGTAGAAAATTTTTTTGGCTTCCTAGGTTGATCACGTGACCGGAAATCAGTCATCGAAATTGCTCAAAATGACCGAAAAAACCGTTTTTTTGCGAATTACCGGTGAACCGGTAATCATCGGAGAAAAAGAAAAAAATCCTGCATTTCAAATTCGGTTAAGATTAAGATGCAAAAAACCGTTTGTCGCTATCTAGTCTAGTTCTCTCAGAACAGATACCCCTTAGGTGGAGCAACCTAAAAAAANCTACTAAGTACACCGTTGCCTATCTTTTGGCTTGGAAATTTTGAAATAAATTCACAAATAATTTCAAGCCAAATAATAGGTAAAAAGTTTGCGAAAAATGCTGATTTTTGGAAAACGGGTCATTATTTTTTTCCAAAATTTTCTGGGTCAAGTTCCGCACAGAAACTAAAAGTGCTCCGAAAATAAATGAAATCTGAGCTGGTCGATTTTTGCCGTTCCTACCTTAAATTAGAGGCCCGCACAAAAACCTTGGCCTCGTTATCAAACCCCAGATTAGTAATGGATAATTTAAAACTTCATATTCTGACCATGAAAATTTGGGGTCGATAGTGAAATGTATAAATTTGAGATTTTGAACATGGACAGGCGAAAACAAGAGTTCTAGAGCATAAAATTCCAATGTTTTTACTCGATCAGATTATTGAGATCAAATTCTTCAAAATGATAAAAAAAATATTTTTTTGCGCCACCCAATTATTTTGAAAATGCAATGACATCATGAAAAATACAGATTTTGGTACATTTACAAAATGTTTAGCAAATTTTAATTTTGATTGGGCTATGCAAAAAATAATTTTTCCACATTTTGAAGAACCTTAATAATCTGATTCAGAAAAAACATTGGAATTTTATGCTCTAGAACTCTTGTTTTTGTCTGTCCATGTTCAAAATCTCAAATTTATACATTTCACTTTTTATACATTTCACTATCCACCCGAAAATTCGTATCTTCAAAGTTATAAATATCATGCTTTTTATCCCCAGAATGTCATTAATTATTTTTTCTTGGTTTCCTTTAGATTATAGTTCTCCCGTGTGCAACCCTAGTTATGACTCACACCATGGTGATATCAACTAAAAAATAAGCACCTTTATTTTCTTTCAAGAATTGAAACAATAAAATTATCACTTTTATATTCAGAGTTATGGAATTCTGGATTTACGATCTCAACGGGTAAAATGGATAACTGCATATCGACCTGGTGACGAAATCTCGCTAAACCGTGTAAAACATTTGATTCAAGAAGTTGAATCTATTTCCGGTCACAGAGAAACGAAAGAAATTGGTGCCTTGGTTGATGGAGAACCCATTTATGAAGGAAATGCTCAACAGCTGATCAAAATATTCTCAGAACATAGACCCAAACCGGTACCACCAGCTATGGGATAATAAATTTGATATATATTAATTTACGTTTACATTAATAAACTTACTAAATCATCAACTAAGGTAGCTTTTTTGAGGTCACCCGACCCTTTGATAATTCAAAGCAGATTTATGCATCCGTAATCCAACGAGAAACTCAAAGACAAAATTTTTTGATACTTCACCGGATGTCTGGAATAAATAATACTGGAAATTGAAGGGTATGTTACATACCGAATGTAGTTTACCTTGAAATTATTATAACATATGTTTACACTTAAGTTTTTATTAAAAACAGTAATTTGACCTCTTGAGAGGTGCCATGACCTCTAATAAAATTGTTAAAAAGCTCTAATTTGGGGAGCGTGCTTTCCGTACCCAAATTGGCCAATCGACTTTTTTGTCCTCCCTATACTTTGTTAAGGTTAGTGTATCCATTTGGGTACGCTAAGCACGCCCGTGCTTTCCGTACCCAAATTGGTCTGAAT
>SCLH01000024.1:278103-290004 GCA_004367855.1 Oikopleura vanhoeffeni
ATTCAGACCAATTTGGGTACGGAAAGCACGGGCGTGCTTAGCGTACCCAAATGGGTACACTATACACCGACTCCTAATTTGACCCTGTGTCATAATAAGGGTGCGCAGCGGTATAACTACAGAGAAAACTGCAGTAGTTGAGAAAAATTCATCAAGTGACGAGACATTAATAATCAACTGATTTTGCTCTTGCACTTGCTCTTTATTTTGCCGATCGACTGTAAATATTGTTTTATTGTTATTTAAACAAATCGACTTATTCTCAGTATGGTGCCTAAAATTACGCCTGTAAATACATTGAAAATATTGCCAAATTTGAACGGACGCTTTTTTTTTATCATTTTTTTCGAGATTGAATGATGCTTAAATTGTAGACTTCAAAATATTTATTTACCGTAAATACAAATTTTTTTCTTAATTTTATGGCAAAAATCGTTAAAACGGATCTCTTGGATATGGAAATGGCTGCGCACCCTAGATATTATCGAAGGGGTTCTAAAAATGCAAAAACTGTAATTTGGCTCCCAATTCCTTTTATTCTTAAGAATTATAAATAAAATTGGCCTCGAATCATGCGCTTTTTTACCGAACCGATTTAAAAAATTTAATGGACACAAGTGCGAAGGGATTATTTTTTCGCGATTTACATTTACTGGTTTTCAATTTAATTTATTATTCCGGCCTCAGTTATCCACCATAATAACTTTCAAAGTGTTCTGGAGCTTTCCCGAGCTGAAAACTTGTTTTCAAGAAGAGAATCTTTTGAAAATTTGCAGATAAGTCCCCAAATGAAATTGAACTTATCAACCTACAATCAGCAACTAGGGAATCGAGCGAACCAAGAGAACGTGAGGTAAATATTTCAATATTTGACCATTTTTTTTATTAATAAAATGCACACCCGAAATTTAAATAACACAATGTTTAAACATTGTAAACCCTCAATTAATTAAAAATATCAGAAAATCATAAAAAAGTCGAATATTATTCGTCTCTTTAGGTAGTTTTTTTAAGGAACCCACTTGGGGTGTCATGACATCACCTAAGAAATTATTTTTAACATCAATAATGTCAGTTGAAATCTCTTATTTGGATTTTTCGACCAAAATGGGGATTATTTGCTAAAAGATTAAAATTATAAATATTTATATTTAAATCCTTTTCTATCGGCCGATTTTAGGCTCAGTTTTCAAAAAAGTTGAAATTATTGATATTAAAATTTTGTTCTCTGATAGAGCTTCTATCAACAAAATTCCGATTTGGGGCTCATTTTGTAAATATTTGAAATTATATATAAACCTGGTTAAAATCCGATCCGAGCTCTGATTCAGTAATGAATACGTATTTCCGAAAAATTTTTGGACATTTTCGTAACTTCTCGTAAAAGCACATAGAAAGTGACACCTAGACAAACTTAAAATTATTTACCCAACGAGAGATAATTCGACCTATAACAAAATTACCTTCCAAACAAGTGATCCAAAAAAATATATTTTCAATCAAAATATTCCAAAAAAAAATTCAATTTTTTTCTAGAAAATATATTTTTTATAAAGAAAATTCACTAATTTTTTTTTGACAAGTACGCCTAATTCGTCTGAAAATTTGGCTTGCATTTTTAGCTCTTTAGCGCTTTTTTTCGATTTTTAGTTCATTTTTTAATTCAAGAAATCCGTCGCATGGTTCATTTCAAAACCCTTATCAAGGGCAATCTGGCCAATTTTGGTCCTCTGGGAATTGGTCGCGAGATGAGCAATGGAGAAACCCTTTCTAGATATATGAATTCAAACCTAGATCCATTTATCAATTGCTGTACTATGAAACAAACTTTAAAAAACTTCAAAAAGTCCTTTATTTTCAATTAAACCGTATACCCATAAATTTAAAAAAAAGTTCAACTGTATTTCATTGCTTCTTTTTTTTCGCAATAAATGCTTATTTTACTGCAAATCGAATCAGTCTCAATGTAACTGAAAAAAACAAATATCCGAATATCATGCTTTCAGCTCTTTTTTCTTCGCTATATCTAGGGACCGTCAGCTGGAGACTCGATTTTTTGAAAAGATACCCAATTTCAACAATTTTTCGTATCTAGGGTGAATCAATATCAGAGAATGTATATTAAAATGGTATTTTACACCTTTTCTAATTTATTATTTATCTTCGGGTGAGAATCGCTTTTCATTTTTATATGTTACTATTATTGATACGGCGCATTGTTGTGCCAGAGTGCACCATTTTTATATTTCCAATGTTTTTTTATGCTCATATTAGTCTAGTTTCGAAAATCTCAAGATGTGACATGAACTTTTGAAGGCTAGCAGTGCAGTTGGCGAAATTTCTTCGGCCACCCTAGTCACATCACGTAGTTTGCTAAAATAGGCTCCGGAAAATGGTTCCAATTAAGTATTAATAAGTTCGATTTTAAAAAATGTACTTTATATTGACGTGTTCAGTTATTCATAATCATAAAGTGAGAAAGTAAGAAATAAATTTATAAGGAAACTTTTTGTCGAGCAGATTTTGCTAAATTAGGAAACTATTTAACCGGCATTGTTTTATAAATTTGGGTGAGATCGGCTCAGGCGCGCACAGATAGGCCCGATTCTCACCAAATTATAAAAAATGCGTTAAATAGTTTCGCTAAATTTAGCAATTCTGCTCGACACAAAAAGTTCCTTATAAATTTTATTTCTTATTTCTCTCCTTTATGATTAGGAAAACCGAAACGGTCCAAATAATACATTTTTTAAATGACTTATTAATAAATTATTTATTCTCGAAACAACCCTACAAAAATTAAAGTATCTCATTCACCCGAGATAAATCTAATAAATTAGAAAAGTGTTTAAAATACCATTTTAATATAAGTTTGATAACATAGCGAAAGAAAAAAGCAGCTGAAAGCATGTAATATGCGGAAATTTGTCTTTTTAGTACATTGAGACTGGTTCGATTTGCAGCTAAAAATAAGCATTTATTCGAGAAAAAAGAAGCAATGAAATACAGTTGAATTTTTTTAATTTATGGGTATCTACGGTTTAATTGAAAATAAAGGACTTTTTGAATTGTTTCTAGTTACAGCATTGATAAATGGATCTAGGTTTGAATTCATATATCTAGAAAGGGTTTCGCCACTTGCTCACTCGCGACCAATTCCCAGAGGACCAAAATTGGCCAGATTGCCCTTGATAAGGGGTTTGAAATGAACCATGCGACGGATTTCTTGAACTATAAAAATGAACTAAAAATCGAAAAAAAGCGCTTTAGCTCTTAAAGAGCTAAAAATGCAAGCGAATTTTCAGACGAATTAGGCGTACTGTCAAAAAAAATTAGTGATTTTTTTTATAAAAAATATATTTTTCTAGAAAAAAAATTGAATTTTTTTTGGAATATTTTGATTGAAGATATATTTTTTTGGATCACTTGTTTGAAGGTAATTTTGTTCTAGGTCGAATTATCTCTCGTGGGTAAAAATTTTAAGTTTTTCTAGTGTTCACTTTTGTGCTTTTACGAGAAGTTACGAAAATGTCAAAAGTTTTTTCGGAAATACGTATTTCATTACTGAATCAGAGCTGGGATCGGATTTTAACCAGGTTTATATACTAATTTCAATATTTACAAAATGAGCCCCAAATCGGAATTTGGTTGATAGAAGTCTATCAGAGAACAAAATTTAATATTAATAATTTCACTTTTTTGAAACTGAGCCTAAATCGGCCGAAGNGAATTTCGCCAACTGCACTGTAGCCTTCAAAAGTTCATGTCACATCTTGAAATTTTCGAAACTAGACTAATATGAGCATAAAAAAACATTGGCAAATATAAAAAATGGTGCACTCTGGCCAACCATGCGCCGTATCAATAATAGTAACATATTAAAAAATGAAAGCGATTCCGGAACTTTTGAATGCGTGAGGTACAAAAAACTGTTTTTGGACACCATGTAGTTAAAAATAAAAAAATATTTTTTCACTTTTAATCTGTCTAGGTATGTGCAAAAATTTCTAGGTATGTGTCAAACTTTCTGTCTTTTATTTGAAAATTCCTCGGCCACCCTAGATGTGACTTTAAACAACCTGGACGGAAAGGGTTGAGTAAAAAAAATCCGACAATAAGCGGACACCGCCCCGAGGAAAATGAAATTTCGTCGTTTTTTATATATTCATTTTAATTTTCACAGTTCAAAAAGGTGTTTTTCAATTCTCAGACAGCCCTGAGGCTAAGATCGCTACCAAAGACTTTAAACGGACAGAGAAGCGGTTTCTACCGATCCGTTTAAATGTCATTTAGCTGCTCTTTTTTGTGTTTCTCTGTTAACCCGCATTATCTGAATAATAAAGTCGAAACGTTGTATAAATACTATTTTTATAGCAATTTTATATGTGTCTCAGAACCCAAATTAAATTTCTTCACCATGTTGGATCGAACAACTGGTCTAATGTACATGCATAATCCTGTAGTGCAGAAAATCACAGTTATATTTTTTGATGATTTTTGCCCGATTAACAACTGGACTGTACGATTTTAATTCGTGTTTTACGGAACAATACTTGTAAGTTGATTAAATTCTATGCTTTTAATCATAGTGGTGATTATTTGAGTTATACGATTCGATTTTTAAAGTCATACAATCCTTCATCCCATGAAACTCACTATAGATATAATTTAAAGATAGAATCTTCAAACCGTTTAAACGGTTCGGTACCGTGTAAACAGTTCGGCTTTTGGAAGCGACTCGTCTAATTAAGTTCTTAGATAGCTCATAAGAGCCGCAGATATCACCAGAACGATAAAACAGGAAAATAAGATCATTTTTCCGATTTCAAAAAATAATACTATAGTATCAAAATTCTATTAAAAAATATCAAAATTTAATGAAAAAAAGTCCGATTTTTCGTCTTGTCTTTGTCTAAATATGTTTGGTCATTTGGCTGATCTAAGAACTCAATTGAATGAGTCATTTCCAAAAGCCGAAATGTGAGCGATTCAGACACCCTATCTTTAAATTTATTGACTTAGGTTGAATAAAGGATTTTTAAAGTAATTTTCGCAGGAAAGCTGTAGTTTTTTAGGCAAAACGTATATTTTTGGTGTATTGCAAAACGCGAACCACATTCTAACCAAAAAATGCCTCGCGAGGAAGAAAAAAAAAGTTTTTGGGCTTTTGAACTCATTTTCAAATTTGATGACTTGGCTTTCAAGGGATTTTCTTTCCATGTGAGTTTCGTGTTTTGAGAAAATAGGTCGTTTTTCATTTTCATACTTTTATCGAGTATATAAGTATCGAGTTGACAGGCTAAAAAACAAAATAGATTTATTGAGTCTGCCCTATTAAAGTCATTTACTGCACTGTTGTTGGCTCCAGTAAGAATGAATTAACAATGACTTATTAATAATATAAAGTTTCCTTATTTTTGCACACAAAATCTTCGTAGCCAAATTGTTAAAAGCTTTTCAGACAAACTCTTATAGTTAATCAGTGCATATTTAAATAGTTATGTTCTGTCCATTGCTTCATTTATCAAATTATTAACTTTATAACCGATGACAAAAATCGACTTTTTTGTATCCATTAAAAACTTTACGACGTAGATTTTTTAAAGAAAAAAACCATCCAGTCAAAATTAAAAAAATTGAGAAAATTATTCCCTTTTGAAAAGTGTCCAAAAATGTTTTGTTAGATTTTTATACAGTAAGTAAGATGTTTGCTCCTATTTTTCCAATTTGGCTAAATCTGAATTCCACCGTTTTGATTGGTTCAATCTGGAAAAGACGTAGGTATTTGCCAAAATTGATCGTTTTCATTGACTGATAGCAAGTTATCCAAATTGGAATAATAGGAGCAAAAATCTTACATACTGTATATCCAGAAAAATGTATCCAAAACAAAAGTTTTCTCACATACGATTTCAAGAAAACTTCTGAAAAAAAATGAAAATTAGTTAATTGAAGTTTACTTAAGGGCCTCGGTGCATTTTGAAAGATTTGCACTTTTTCAATTTTTTTTGTCTTCATCGGAAACTTTTTGCCACTTCGAAATTTTCGGATAAAAACTTTTTCAACACAAGTTGCCACTTTTCAGCTTACTTTGTATAATCTGAATTTCTTCAGATTAATTATTTTTACTTTATAAATCGTCTTTTGAAAAAACACTCAAAAAACGCGCGTTTGCTATCGAAGGTGTCTAATTACAGTAAAATTATTTTCCATTTTTTTAATTAGGAGCCCTAAAATTTTAGCACATCGAAAAAAATAATTTTTTTTCATGAGTTAAATGAAATTATTTAAAACGGTCGACAGGTTGGCTTACCAATTGAGCAAGTCTCGGTGAAATAATTTTTTTTATTCTTGTAAAAAGAGGGCTTCGATGGATTTTCTCCAACCGTATTTTCATTCAAAAAGTATGATTCAGAGTATAAACAAGAGCGAAGAAAAAAACGAAAGCATATTTAAATATAGTGAAAGAAGCCATTCCCAATATTTTCAGCTAAGGATTCCAAAAAAATTAGTTTGAAAATTTTTGAACAAGAAATGAGAAAAATTTTCAAAATATTTCTAATTAATTTTTGACCAAAAATCACTAAACCATGTCATATGGTTTTTCAAAGAGCATATAAAAAATATGTGGTCACCTAGTCGAAAAGTTAAAGTAGCCATTTTCTAGAGTTTTTTCGTTGATTGGAAACAAATATTGAAAAAAAATTTGACCGAAAAATAAGGCACTTTTTCATTATATTTGGAACTTTTATCCAAAATTTCTCATAATTTCTCGAATTCGAAAAGTTAAATTCAAACTCAAAATTCTCGTAAAAAACCATAATGCAAAAATTCGCTAGTTACAAAAGTTGCCTGGATTATGAATCATCACTTTGATGGTATGTTGGGAAGAATATATCAATCCAGTGAAAAGTTTTTCATCAAGAGCCCATATCGGTATCTGTCAAAATGCACCGAGGCCCTTAAGTTAACTCATGTAATTTTTGCATGCAAAATTTTTTAGCCAAATTGTTAAAAGGCTTTTAGACTAACTTTGATAGTTAATCAGTGCATATTTAAACAGCGTTTATTCTGCATATTGCTTCATTTATCATATAATTAACTTTATAACCAATGACAAAAATCGACATTTTTGTATCCATTAAAAATACTTTATCGACGCGGATTTTTTTAAGAAAAAACACAGAAATGCCCGTGGGACCTGTAAATGGTGGCGGATTAGAGGCCATTAAAAGGGAGGCATTCACAGACAAAGAGAACATAAGAAATTTATCAGAGCAAATTGAACTGGATCAGAATAAATCGGAAGAAATGGAGAAAAAAGGGTATACTGTTATTAGAGTAAAACGAAAAGTAACAGATGACCCCGAAAAAGGCCTCCAATTGACTGCAAAAAAGGTATTTATTGTATTTCAGATTAGTTTTCAACGCAAAAATTATCTCCCAATATTTCGTGTTAAAGTTGGCGAGTTTGATTGAGCACTGAAAGTTCAAATTTAAGCTCGTTGGGGCTATTTCAAATTTTGAAAATTTGTTTTAGAACCTTATAAAAAACTACATTTAATGGGAAGCTAAAGAGTCCTTGAAATCATTAATCGGTGCGAAAACAGGTGTTATTATCACCGATTTCTGTTTTACGTTGATTGAAAGTTTAATTGGATTTTTGCAATATTAATGAAAAAATTAGAAATGAAGAAATTGTTACCGTTAATTCGAAATTATAAAACCCATAATATTTGTTTTCAAAAAATCTTATATAAGCCACGAAATACCTTTAATAATTGTAAAAGGAGTCCTGAACCTAATAACTAAAATAGTAAATAAAAAAAAACTATCGAGACCGTATTTGTTTTCAAAATAACTTGTAAAACCACGAAACACCATTTATAATTGAGAAAAAAGTTCTGAAACATTTAATTCTGGAAATTTTGCTTTGAGGTCGCTTTTTTTCGCGTAAAAAACGACCTGAGTGACTTTAAAACAAGGTTTTCGACCCTATCTACTGTACAGTATTTGAGAAAAAAATTAAATAACAAAAAAAAAATTTGCACATTGTATCAACGGTGAGTTCTACGAAAAATAAATAATTTTTATACGAGTAATAAATGGGTAGGGTTCGGACCGGCGAAAATTTGAACTTTTAATCTGTTGATTTTAGCTCAAACCAAAAACAAATTCTAGGGTAGAATTTAAAAACTTGAAAAATTATCGAAATTTTTTTTTATTCCAGAGAATTTTGCGGGGAATTTAAGGTTTTAAAGTTAAAAATCAATATTTGAATTTACCCGCAAACTACCGCCAATTTGATTTGATTTTAATCAGAAAATTTGGGAAATTAAGGATTAAATAAAAAAAACTTTCCATAACGTTCTCCCTATAATATTTTTCGGTTTCAAAGTTTTCCGCCTACGCATTTTCGCCGTTTTCGATGGTTAAATTTTCTCATAAAATGACAAAAAATTTTCTTCAAAGTTATTTATAAAATTGTTATCCTGTCTAAACTAAAATTTCGTTGCGGTCACGATCTTGCCATTTTTAATTAAAAAAAACAATATTTATCTACTTTTTATCGAGTTTGAAGGCTAAAAATGCAAAGTGGTTGAAACCTATTTCTGACCACTAGATGGGTCAATTTTTTTGATCTTTTCAACTGTTTTTTTAGCACTGATTCAGCCTGTGAGCATAGTCGCATTTGCATATCGGTTCTATTTGGCCCCTGGTTCTCCCGGTCCGAACCCTACCTATGGGTCTAATTTTCAGACACTTTAATTTCGCTAGGGGGACTCCCTCAATGTACATTTGATCTACACGATCATGATGCCCGAGTAACTTAAATCTCTTATTCCCTATTCTTTTAAAAGGCAAATGAGAGATTTAAGTTACTCGGGGCATCATGATGGATATGAATCATATCATATGATCTGTCTGCTGAAAAGAAATTTGCAAGTTATTTCAATATATATATCAATTAAAATTGTATTCTGCGTGTAAAACGGTTTTTCTATTAGGGAAACATAATTTCGCGTCGCCCCTTCTGTGATCTGATAAGCTTCTGTGATTAAATTATCAATATGTATTTTCAAACAAAATTTACTGTTGGGCCAAAAAGGGAAACTGTTTTAGACAAAGTTAAAATTTTTCGTTAAAAAATTGGATTATTAAAAATAATTAATTGAAAATAAAATTGGTATAAATTTTTGAATAGCTTGCAAAATTGATTTTTGAATTTTTTGATTATTAAAAATTCTAGCGAAAAATCGACTTTACATTGGAATATGCTGGCACATTGCCATTTGACAGCGACAATGCAAAAGCTATCGAAATTGCCCGAACTCCGAGTCGGAAGCGAAAATCATCAAATCAATTACTTGCCGTTGTAGATGCAATCAAAAGTAAATTCAGTCCCAAACTTTCTAGAAAAGAAGCGAAAATTGAAGAGGAAGAAAATCGAGTTTATGATATTTACCTGGAAGAAATTAGAAATAGAAAAGAGTGCGATATCACTCTCAATGGAGCAAAATTGATCAGAGAAACACTTAATATTGCAGATAAAGGTAACCTTATTCTACCGAAAATTTGAGAGAAACGACAGTAAGTACCGACAGGGTTGCCATATTGTCGTTCAGGATGATCATATATGATTTCATATGAATTATCCGTCACCTGAAAAAGCTGAAAGTCACGTGAATCCTCCTCCTAATTGAAGAAAATTAGTAATTCAGGATTTACATGACTTTCAACATTACAAATTCATCTAACGCTAACTAAATCTAAATCGAGAAAAGAGAGATCATTACATTGGCTCTGCAGGGCCCTGATTGGCTAAATCAGTAAATCGATCAAAGCCACATAGAGGACCATGAGTCACGTTTTGAGTAGATTGACAAAAAAATTTTAGGGGGCGTTAAATTAATTTACACGCTCCGAAATTTAATAATATGGCTAAAAGTTAAACGTTATAGTGACAGTTTGATTATCAGATTTTGAAATATTCTATTCACCTTTAAATATTTTCCACGGCATTTTATTATAACTTTTTCGAATAATTTTATGGTGCCTGATAAATAATTTATAAGAATTTATATATTATCCGAAATGTTGGAAAATAACCCAACATTGTATCAAACGGAACAACTCATTAAAGTACAAAAAATGGGTGTATTCTTATATGTAACTGCTTTAATTTTTGTTTATTTCCAGCTTTTTAATGAAAATTTATATTCCGTATAAATATTTTAAGAAGGCAACATAATATGTATTGACAAAGAGTTTAGTAAAAACCATGTAAACAATTTAACGTGGAATATAATTTTTTTTTAATCGTAGGGGAAAAAGGTGAGAATTTTGACGGGACCTTTAAAAGGACGCTTAGTTTGGACATTTCGTCGCTTTCTGAGTAGAAAAAATAGGCAAAGTAGCTGCACATGTTTTAATAAAGGGGCCCCTGTATATTTTTGGTCGAAATTTGTTTAAAAGGCCTATAATTTACAAATATGATTGCATAGCAGTACCTTTTTTTTATTCTGTGAACATTGTACATGTGACATTTAAATTATAAATTTACGAAGTGTGTCATTTTTTCATTTAATTTTTTATCTTTGCATTGAATTCGTTGGTTTATTTGATCAAAAAAATATTTTCAAATCGTTTTGGAAGTCCGACGTTTTGGAACTCCACAGTTTTAATTTATAAAATATTTTAGAGCAGGAATTGGAAGAATATGTCTACGATATTTATTACGCCCCTCGAAACTTTGAAATAAATCGAGACGAGTTGGATTTTGAAGCAATTCACAATGTTTATAAAAATGAAGACGCAGATGATGTTAGACCAGATTGGCAAGAAGACGAAGACTCAAATGACGAGGATAATTGGAGAAATGATTATCCAGATGAGTAAGTCTAGAAGTTAACTTATATTGTACGCTAGATAGCTATTAATAGGACTTGAACGGGCTGGAACTTTCGGCCAATTTTTTCATATAAATTATAAAAAAAATCTAAAGTTTTTTTTAATTGGTAGACTATGGTGAAAGTTGAAGATCATTTGTATCATTTTTAAAAGCTCTACTGTAGAATTTCAAACGATAGCTTAAGTTAAAACCGCCTGGTATACAGCGTACTTTATTTTCTTGCGAAATGTGACTTTGCTGTGAATGAAATTCTTGGCAATAAAATGGTAACTAGCCGCTTTATATTTTTGAAACCGACGATGACGTGGTTTTAAAAATATAATTTTCCTAGTTACCATTTTCTATATTTGGGAATTTCATTCACAGCAAAGTGAAATTTCGCAAGAAAATAAAGTAAATACTGTATACAAGGCAGTTAATTTAGTTTTAATATGCTGAAATACTATAGTACGACCCCCTAAATGTAAAGCGTTCGGTTCCTACTTTGAATCCTAACCGCGTTTTTGGAGATCCACAAATTCGGGAAATCTGAGAAAACGCGTTTACTTTTAAGTAGAGCAAAAAAACTGCGCAAAAAAACATTTAGGCGAAGTTATAAGCTTTTAACTTGCTCATTAATTCAAAGCGAAGAAAAAAATTGAGAGTAGAATTTTTCGGTTTCCCCAGGTGCTGACTCTATTTTTTTAATGGATTATCCCAATGGATATTTTCCAGATTTTTTCGTGTTTTTATTTATAAAAAAATTTGAAAATTTTAATTTTTTTCTAAAATTTTATATTATTTTTTTTATTAATGAAGCGTTATTAAAATGAGCGTGATATACATTTGAGAATCAAATAAATTTTAGGGCCGCAAATGCTGTCCCTTTTGGTTATAAATTGAGGTATTAGATAACATTAATTTTGAAGGTGCTCATTAACCAGGTGATTTACATCCATATTTTAAATGAAAAACTGTCTATGTTTTTGGGTTCATGAAACATCATGTAA
>SCLH01000024.1:290016-318573 GCA_004367855.1 Oikopleura vanhoeffeni
TTTTGAATGCTGCTAATATCAGCCAATAATTGATGCTAATTTTTAAAAGTCAAATTTAATAGATTTCAAAATATTTTATTGTTATTTTTTATCGACATCTCACCTTAGGTAGCTTTTTTAAAGGAACCCACCCTTGTCAGCATACTTACTCGAATGCCATCAAACATGTCGACAAACGGCTTTTTGTATCATAAGTTATGATTCATAACCCATAAATTTGTGACATGAAAAACGGTTTGTTTGTTTCCAAGTCATCCGGTGCACCGGAGACTTACTCTGAATTACCGGTTTTTTCAGCCAAAACATGGAAATTTTTGAAAAAAATTTCATAAATAAATCGATCGAAAATTTTGTTATTTCGAGACTTCTGTTGATCCGTTACCACATAAAGACGGATTATTGGCAAAAAGACATACACGTCGATCAAAATAAGCGAAAAAAATTTGGCCTATTGAGAATCGAACTAATAAACTTTCGTTTAAAAACATCAATTACCGTTGAACCAGTTTACTTGGAAAAAACAAAAAGTTTTCAATGCCACAAATTTATTTAAGTATATGATACAAAAACCGTATGTCGATATCTTTTGTGGCCTTCGAGAAATTATGCTGACAAGAGTGGGTTCCTTTAAAAAAAGCTACCTAATGAATTTTAAATCCAAAACTTTAACAAGAAAACTAATCCAACTTAATAAATAAAATATTTTTTTTGTAAATTCCATGCATTTTAATAGGTTCACCATTTTTTAATAAGCTTTCAATTTTATTAAATCATTGTCAGATTGGTTTCGAGGAATAGATTATTTTCTCTGCCAATCTATCCATCATTTAATAAAATCGAAACCTTATTAAAAATGTAGTTAACCTTAATCTTCATATCCAACTATCCAATAAGAATTCTACATATGCAGGTAGAAATCCTTTCAGCGAAAATCAATATTACTATTTTGATAATACAGTGGTCCGTTTTCATTTAGATACCTTAATCTGGCGACTGTGATAGCTGAAAGTTGGCACATACGATAATTTTGAAATTTTGTGTCATCAGATAAATTTTTATTCTACGTGCCCAAGCAGAGCCCGATTTTTCAATTTCCGTTTTTTACCGGTTTTCATCGACAATTACCGGTTTCTCGATAACGGCTCTAACGATTTTCATAAAACTTAAAAGAGAGGGTCCAAAAAATTTATATTGTGACCCAAAATTTCAAAATTATCGTATGTGCCAACTTCCAGCTATCTCACTCGCCAGATTTTGGTATCTAAATGAAAACGGACCAGTATTAATTATACAGTAAAAAACTGTTTTATCATGTCGGCGAGAAATAAGCAATTTACAAATCTGTATACAGTGTCGACCATAGAAATTAACCCAGAATTGTATGTTATATAAGATAATGCTTTATTAACTTATGAAACATACAATACTTGGTTAATTTGTATAGCATACACTGCATATAGATTTTGTAATTGATTGTGTCTTGCCGACAGACTTTAAAAAAAGATCAAAATCGTTTGTGAAATTTTGTGAATTGAGGGTGCTTACATTTTTGTTGCTGGTGAAAATCAGCCCGTTTTCAAAAAAATAACTTATCATCAGAACATGGGAAAATTTTTATTCAATGATCTTGAAGAACGAAACCATAAAATTATGATGCAATTCAAATCAATCAAACATTACTTTTGACAGCTCCGGCAGAATGCATTTTTAAGAAAATAAATATATTTCTCTCATATCATTTTAACGGCCTTCTCCAAAGGGTCATTGAACCACGTTTTTATTTTTGCCTAAAGGTAGTTTTTTTAAAGGCGACCACCTTTCTCGTGACGATTACGGGAAAACCATAGATGATATCGAGAAATGGTTTTTTGGATTCAACTGCCAGCTAAAAAAGCTCAATGATGAAACTTTTCTTTTTCATCGGACTACCGGTTCACCGTTAATCGGAGATCTATTATATACTATACGAATCATTTCAAATTTTCGCGTGATTTTTACGCTCTAATCTGATTGGCCGAATAAAATCAATAATTTTTTTTCTCACAGATTTTACGCGCTGAAAATCTGCGAGAAAAAATGGTATCGATTTTTGAAAATACTATCTGACCAATCAAAATGCGCGAAGAATTAAATTTTTTTCTCTCTCTGATTTACATAATTATTTCTAATCGAATCTGGACAATTGTTTAGTATTAATTAAGCTTTCGAGCCGAGTAATCGGAAAGGTCGGCGGCATGTACCCTCATGTAAAATCAAAGGTGCTTTTCAGCTGCTTTAAGGTCTAAGAATTAAAAAATATACTCTCATAANTTGAAAAAAATTTGGTCATTTCGAAGGAAAAAAATCTCCAATCTAGGACACTAATTTTTTTCTAAAAAATTTTCCCAGCCTTTCCCAGGTCCAATTTTTTGAGCACATACGTCAAATTTCCTGGAGAACAGGAAAAAAGCAAAATTGTAAAATCCCCGACGATCCCCACGTCACCAGCCCAAATTTAAACAAAAAAACGGTATTTTAACCGGTAAAAAATCGTATTTTTGAAAAAATTTTTATTTTTTATTTCTTCATTTTAAATTTTGCTTAAGATTTTTTTTCTCGTTTAGCTTCAAGAGCAACCATTCAAAACTTAGAAATTCGCCTCGTGCGCTCCCTACTTATGAAACATACAATACTTGGTTAATTTGTTTAGCCTACACTGCATATAGATTTTGTAATTGCTTGTGTCTCGCCGACAGACTTTAAAAAAAGATCAAAATCGTTTGTGAAATTGTGTGAATTGAGGGTGCTTACATTTTTGTTGCTGGTGAAAATTAGCCCGTTTTCAAAAAAATAACTTATCATCAGAACATGGGAAAATTTTTATTCAATGATCTTGAAGAACGAAACCATGAAATTATGATGCAATTCAAATGAATCAAACATTACTTTTGACAGCTCCGGCAGAATGCATTTTTAAGAAAAAAAAATATATTTCTCTCATATCATTTTAACGGCCTTCTCCGAAGGGTCATTGAACCACGTTTTTATTTTTGCCTAAAGGTAGTTTGTTTTAAAGGCTTTCTCATGACGATTACGGAAAAACCATAGATGATATCGAGAAATGGTTTTTTGGATTCAACTGCCAACTAAAAAAGCTCAATGAAGAAATTTTTCTTTTTCATCGGACTACCGGTTCACCGGTAACCGGAGATCTATTATATAGTCATTTTCAGTATAAAAATATAGTTCAAGCAGTAAATGTGTAGACAATCGTGATATAAGAATGAACAAACATAAAAATTAAACTTTCCGGCTGATACTTTCCGGCTGAACTTTCCGGTTTATATCCGGTGAACCGGATGTCAAAACAACTTAATAAAATGTATTTATTGAGATTTTTTAGTTGGCAGTTGAATGAAAAAAAACATTTCTCGATATCATCTATGGTTTTCCTGCAATCGTCATGAGAAAGGGGCCGCCTTTAAAAAAACTACCTTAAATAAAGTTCTCTTAGACAATTCCACATAAATTACTAATATGAAAATGCACGTAAATTTGGTGGTAAAGAAAAGAATGCAGGGTCGGTTGAACATGAGAAAATGTATCCCTTGAGTAATTTTTTGTTCATTTTTCGAGATGGTCATTGGCTGCGATTTTTGTTTTAACTGGGGAACCCGGCGGTATTTCTGAAAACGGCTATTTTTATAACTTTTTTCTGTAGCATTTTAGCGTCATAGTTATTTGAGAAAAATTCTTAGTTTTTTAATTTCACACATGAAAAATGTATTTTTAAGTACTTTCGAGTAATTTCAGCGTAGCCAATAAAAAGTTGTGTTTAAAAATAATTTCAAATATGAAATTTATCTTTTTTATATTTAAAAAACACCTATGAGTTTTTTGACAGCATGAATTTCACCGATTTCCAGTATTTTTTTGTGATTGCAGTAAATGTTGGTGAGTGCAGTAACTCTTATGGTTTTTATTATTTTTATGACACTGCCAAAACGAATTTTTAAGCACCCAAAATCATCTTAACATTTGATCGAGGTTATAGAAACCGTGAGAAAGGATCAATCTACTCAATTTTTTGCATCTTTTGATGCCACTTTGTACATTTTAAAACTAAAAAAATTTGCTGTTTGAAAATTTTCTTGAATTTTCAAAATTACAAAATCTCATTCGAAATACTTTATTGGTCTATTTTGAGTTCTTTTGTGTCACACGACCGTGTTCAGCTTACCCGATAGCCATTTTAATTTTAAAATCTAGAAAAAAACGTGAAAAAACTAAGAAATTTTCAAATGTACATTTTCGATAATTTTCTGAAAAAATTGTTTGTCGAATTTTTGAAAAAGTTGTCATTAATTGTAAGTATTGAAAGTGCGAAAACTCAGTTGCAAAGAATTTCAGTTTAAATTAACATCTTTTTAATTACAAATTATTAAATTGTTCAAAAAGATGATAATTCAAAATAAAATCCACCTAGTTACTATTTTTAATTGGCCGTAATTACCTAAATGACAATTTTCATTTCGCAAGTAAAAAAAACACATACTGTCTATGTTAAAATTGTCAGTTAAAAATTTAATATGCAAGCACCATAATTTTTCATAATAATAATTTATAAAATATTTAAAAATCTAACCAAACTCTTTGTTTTTCGAAAAATAACATTTGATTTTGGTTAAAACTTTAATTTCCAGATCAGCAAGTGATTCGTATAATTCTTCCGAAGATTACCAAAATGATGGCTATGGCGGAAGAGAAGAAAGAGGAGATTACGCGTCGGATAAATCTGGCGAGGATCCAATGGATGCCTTTTGCACTTTTAGTGATTAAAATTAAGTTCAAAATATAGATTGCTTATTACTGTATATTTAAATGTTAATTTTGCCAAGCTATTTTGTTTCAATACCTTATTTTACAGCATTTGTCAGTTTTGTTCAAACCTACGTAAACTCACAAAATAAACCTAATCGCACGTATGACTTTCACTAGAAATTTTCGGGAACTTGACGAATTTTATTTATCTCAAGAAAATTTTTGTCCAAGAAAGGTCAATAAAGACTATAAAATAAATAATCATTCCGCAAAATAATTTTAAATTAAAAAATTAGGCTACGGGCGCTCATTTTCAAGCGTTGTCAGATTCAAATGCAAAAATAAAAAATTGGGGTCTTTATCACGGTTTCGGCGAAAAAACGATCTACAATCGACCTAACAAATCATTCACCTAATTTCTCTTTTGGATCAAAAATACACGTAAACCCGACAACCTCCTTGCTAAAGAAAACATCAAACATACTGTATATATTATAAGTTATTATATATTACTGTAAATAACCAGTGAAAAATTACTTGGCACCTTATAGCCAGTTAAACGATAGTGAAATGTAATCCAGAATAATTACACTACAATATGTAAAATTGATGCTCGGGAGGAAAAGTTATGCGTCTCGAGATTAAAATAGAGGGTACGGACACATTATTGGTCAATTCATTTTCAGCCGCGCGCTCATTGGCTACTCATAAAATCAATC
This sequence comes from Oikopleura vanhoeffeni, assembly GCA_004367855.1. Lineage (NCBI taxonomy): Eukaryota > Metazoa > Chordata > Appendicularia > Copelata > Oikopleuridae > Oikopleura > Oikopleura vanhoeffeni. Next base: position 295,536 of record SCLH01000024.1, read on the forward strand.
TCAAGACCCTCCTTTTTTTTCCTGAGCAACAATTTTACATACACTGTACCAATATTGAACTTGACTAATGTGATATTTTTTATAATAATTATAAATGCAGCTTCAGAATGTCCAGTAGCGAAGAGGAGCCAAGACCAAAATCGTTGAAAAGATCATTAAACGATACAAATGAAGAGCTGGTTTCGGATGGTGATGAGATCGACGTAGATGCATTAGTAACCAAATTATTCGAAAGTAAATCTAACGCGAATGTTCTATGTGAATTACTCACGCTATTGCAGGTAAAAAAGTGATATTTTGGAATAAAAATAGCAATTTTTCAACATAAAAATTGAGTGTGGGTATTTTCCGTTTACCTTAAAATTAAAATCGTTCAAAAAGATGTTTTCACGTGTTGAAATTTTCCGTCAAATTTATTATTTTGTTAAGGGGGTTCCCAACGGAGTTTTTGACTCCGATTTATGTCAAATTTTAGGTTACGTTCAAAATCGAAAATAATTGGCTCTATAGTAATTGAGATAAATGCGAGTTCAAAAATTATAATTTCAAAGCTTTATCTGATCGGGAAAGTTGTTTTCTGAGCGCCCAAAGATTTCGAGCGACATGAAAAAAAATAATTAAAATCGCGAGAAAAATGTTTTTATTTCGAGCAATATTGAATAAAAAAAGTTAGACTCATATCCTTAGACTCATATCCTTAGACTCATATCCTCATGTAACTAATTAACGTATTAATCTTAAAATTATAAAAATATCAAGAAAATTATGAAACTGTCCAGGTTTGCACTTCCTACCTGCAGATAGAAATTATTTCTCTAGTTTTTCACAGCCATTTTTTTTTCTCTCTTGAAATATAAAATTTCTTTGCGTCACTTTACTTTATGAAATGAAATTGTGAGTTTTTTATTTGTCTTCAGGTTTCACACACCTAGTGGCAAAAGATCGTTTATAAGATAATNTAAAAAATTAAACATGATTATAAAATTGAAATTTGATGAAAAATTTTAACGTGTTAATACATTTTGAAATAAATTTTGGTAAAATTTTCGAACTTGTTAAATTTTTTGACCAAATTTGAACTTTTTTACGGTGTTAAAATTTTTCGACTTAAAAATTGATCTTTTTTGATTAACCTCAAATTTTTAATTTTCCATGGCGAGTTTAAAGATAGAACATAATTCAGCCGACAATATACCTTCAATAATATCGATAATTATGCCTTGGTAGGTCTAGACACTTATCGCCTATCTTTTAACTAGGGCAGAAGTGTTTAGACCTACCAAGGCATCATTATTGATATGCCTCATCACAAAAAAATTATCAATAATTTTCAGAAAAGACCTATTTTTAGAATTTCATTTTGAAGCAAAAAATCTTACTAGAGTAGTTTTTTGTGCAATTTCGTTTAAAACCGATTTTGAGTCATTTCCGGCAATTCGAAAATCACGCATTTTTTTAAATTTAAAATTAGAAATTTTTTCAATTTTTTACAGATTTTGTGCGGAAAATTAGTCAGAATAGCTATCTCAGATATATAAAATCGTAGTGTGATGATTTGGACGAAGAAGAAATGACCTTGGGTCTTGTTGGTTGTGAAAAGTGGTTTTCGCAGCAGATTGAAGAAGGCGTTTTCAAAAATTCCGCAGTCGCGTCAAAAACCACTTTCAAAGAATGGGTTGCAAATCAGTTCAAATCGTACATTTCCATTTTATGCAACAAATCCAAAGACTCCGAATTGGCCGATTTATGTTTTCAGCTTTTGATCCGAATTTACTTTTCTGAAATTGATCAAAAAACTAAATTTATTCCAAAATCAGTGATTATCAGAACAATTGCCCGTACTTTGGTTGATTTTGAAAATGACAAAACTGAAGAGATTGAGAAATTTTCCGATTTTATGTCGCATCCTAATTTCCTGTTTGACCTCACTTATATGATGAAAGAGATATTGGACTCGAACAACGATCGAAATGAAATTTTGGCGAAAAATGTTTTATTTTATTTTGAGATGATTTTACAAGTGTTTCCAAACGATCATATGGATAAGTACGTTTTTATTTCAAGATTTTAATTTATACTTATTAAATATGAAATCAACAATTATTTACAGTATCTATCGCATTCAATTTTTTTCAAAATTGCAATAAACTCGAAGTTTTCTACCAAATTTTGAGTTACTTCTCAAAAAAAATTTGGATTATTTTTAATTTTTGTTTAGAATTATATTTTTTAAGAACTGAAATATCAAAATTTTTAAATGTTAAAATTTAAAGAAAATTTTTAAGTGTTAAAATTTAAAGGAAATTTATGCCCTGTCAAAACATAGGGTTGGGGCGAAAATAATAGGGTTTTGTTCTTCCCAAAAAAAATTTCACGGAGTCAAATTTCAAAATTATTTTCGTATAATTACATTTGATTTTCTACATTACCGCAGTAGTTTTCAGTAGCGTCCAGACAAAACGGGGTTTTTTGATACTTGAGGTGATTTGAGGCGAGATTAACAGCCTTTTGTATATTAGCATGGATTCGAATCATTTCAAGTCTCGACGCCACTTGAGATTCACGTGGTATAAATTACTTAATTTATAAATAAGTGAATAAATTCATTTGAAAAAAAAATAAAGTATATCTCAAATCGAAACCTGTTTTTTTATTATTTTCTCCGTCTGTTAATTTATTTTAATTTTTTATTTCTAGCTCTCAAATCACAGAAAAAGCGATCAAAAATGGTCTTCAAAAATTACTAACAAGCTTTTTGAGAATGCCACTGACGGATCATTTCACAAAAAAAGTTTTGACGTTATTTCCCACTTTTTATCCGTGTTTACAAGAACCACTTCTCATGGCTGATTATATCACTCAATGTTACGATTCAAAAAATTCTGGAATAGCCTTATTAGCCTTACACGCGATTTTTAAATTAATGACAGGTAATTTCCAAAAAAAGATTTTTTGGTGACAATTTTTGAGGCGCATTTTTCAGCACGCATTTTTATTTGAAATAGTTTATACTGGCCGCGGTTTGAAATTGAAATTTTATACAATATTATAAATTTTGAAACGACAAAAAATTATACTATGCATAATTATTTGTTATCCGCCAAATTCATTTCTGGTGTCAAAAGTGACTTCTGAGCAACTTTTTTCTCGACCAATCAGGAAGAGTAAAATTTTAGATTTTTTTTCCAATATTTTAAAAATTATTTACAAAACAAATAATACAAATGGCTTCCTCGGATTTTTCTGAATGTTGGCATTTTCAGACCGCGGCCACCAAAATAATTCATTTAAATGTCATATTCTAAAATTAAACTAAGAAAACTTGTCCTTTTAACCTTAAAACACCGGCTTAGGTAGTTTTTAGGGCACCGAACAGCCAAAGGAAAACGAGACATAATAAAATGTTTGTGACTTCCGGTCCACCAGTAATTGCCAATAATTACTTAATAATAAAATTCAAAAATTTTAAAGAGAAAAATGGTGGTTATAAACTTTAAAAACTACTAAAGTAAATAAAGATAAATATTTAAATTTAATTTTCAGAACATAATTTTGAATATCCTGATTTTTTCTTCAAACTTTATCGATTGCTTTCGGACGAAGTAGTATATTCAACTCATCGAGTAAGATTTCTACATTTACTGGACTTATTCCTTGCATCACCAAAGCTCCCAAAAAACTATCAGGTAAATAACAACTAAAAAAGTTTTCGTTTGAACAATCAAAATATTTTATTTTTTAAATTCCTATACAGTTAAAAAAGAAAAACTTTATTTATACTGCCGTGTTTGTATATAACAACATCCATAAGAACAAAACGGCCGAAATTTGACCAAAACCTATGTAATTTTGTAAAATATGTTCGTCTTTTACTACATAGGAAAAAACAGCAACTTTGCAAAAAAGAATATGTTTCAAATTACCAGTCAATAATGCTCAGCCGGGCGTCATTAATCATCTTTAGATGTTTGTTTCGCCTTAATCGCTCCAGAGTCATATCTGTATAGATGGAGGGGAGTGATCTGCGTGAAATAACAAGTATTTATTTCGCTGTTCCCTTTTTAAGAGAATGCAGATAGTTTCTCAGTTGCTTCTAATTTTTTAAACCTAACATTTCAATATATTCTTGACTTGATATATAAGAATTATTCTTAGGCCTGCATTTACCAGAAAAGACCTAGACCCGACCAGCGTCGGCTGTTTGACATGCGAGCCACGCAACCCAGTGTCATCTCTGGCCCTTTCTTGCCTCGTTTTAATCAAATTCCCGAAAAATCAAGGCTGGGGTTGGGTGCGTTAAGCACATGTTGCTTCATCAAGTGCAAATCAAAGCCTACAATCTGGACAGTCAGATCCCATCGTATGATATCATGACGGAAACGAATGGTTAGTCGAATGTAATACCCGCAGGCTTCTTGAAATTCACTTGGGAATTGAAAGTTAAAGAAGATCATGTTATTGTACCACGAAGTTAAGAAAGAATGGCGACACCGCGAAGAGGCTCTCTTATGTGTACTAGTGTTTAAGGGCTTCGCGTGCGAGTGTTATTCGGCTAGAATCAAGCAGTTACAATAAGGGCATAATTCACCAGCCTAACCACAAACCAAAAAGGCCACTCTCAGAACAGTTCTGTGTACGTACATTTCTCAAAATCTCATATGTTACATAGTATCTCAGGAGCCATAAATCTTAAACATTATTACGGATCCTCGGTGACAAAATACTGATTCGGCAACATCCGCTACATTAAAGAAATTAATTCATTTGTCAAATATTAGACTATTGCAGAACGTATACTTGGCACCTAGCGCGAGCGTGCGCCCTTAAGCGCCGACCGTGTGTCCCTTAGCGGAGCGTCCTTTGAGGTGCTGTCTTCTTTGCGTTTTTTTGCGCGAAAATTTCAACAATTTCCAAAAACGTCCGCCTTAGGTAGCTTTTTCTAATGCAGCGCACCCTTCTCGCATACTCCCATGACGCATACGGAAAACGCCAAATCGCAATACGGGAGAAACCGAGGTATTTGGGGGCACTCAACCTCCCAACTAACACAAAGACTCCGAGCATCGGAGAGATCTTTTTCTCTACTTCTATTACTCGGACCTACCGGGCGCTGCTCACCGCGTAAACCGCGACGACTACTATATATAGAACCATTGGTACCAGCGCCTATAAATACTTTTGAGGAAAACAAAAATTCGAACCTCGTGCGTTTTTCTTCCAGGAATTCATCCAACAAATATAGTTGTCAGAGCAGTTAATGTGTGATAGATAATCGTACTTTAAGCAACGAAAGAACATAAAAATTCAACTTCCTGGCTGCATTTTAACGAAAAAAAAAAATAGGGCCCACCGAATTCGAACCCTACCAAAAAATACTTCCCGTTTCAATATCCGGTAAACACCGGCTCAGCAATCAACTGAAGGGTAAAATTTCTGCTCACTTGAGCGTTTTTTAGTCGCCGGCCAGCGGGTCGAATGCCAGAAAGAACCGTTTCTCGATTGCATTTACGTTTTCCCGTCATCGTCATGATAAGGGTGGCTGCCATTAAAAAAACTACTGGTTGAGTTATCTGTTACCTTAGACAACTATGACAGTAATTTTTCCTGGCTAATATTGAAAATTAGTTATGACTGCGTGAAAAACTGCGAAATAGATTTGAAAATTTCAGACCCAACTAGTGTTTGATAATTACATATATGTGAACTTTTAAATATTATTTCGGAAAACGAGGGAGGAGATAGGTTCTGAAAAGATACAAATTTGAAGCGCAAAGAAATCGATTTTTCGTAAATATGAGCGACACGCATTCACAGAGTATCAGATCAACCCCAAATCTGAAATATAAATTAAAAAAAAATGACATCAAGAATTTTAAATTTTAGGAAGTGGACACCAAGTTCGAAATCAAAAACAAAATCTGTTGGGTTTTTATAAGACATAATACAGTAGAATGACTTTAATAGGACGGCCTTGATTACAGAAAAGCTGGCAATATGAGTTTAAAATTTTGCCAATGGCTTTAATAGGACGGCCTTGGAGGCTCGGGCCGTCCTATTAAAGTCATTCTACTGTAGCCGAAACGACAAAAGAATGAGGCCTATTGACAATAGGCTATTATCGAAACCAAATATTAAGATTTCGGAATGTCCGGTTTTAAGAATTTGACACGAAGAATACTAAAAATCTGATTTTTCATAAATTATTAAAAAAAAATTCTAGTCATAACAAAAAGTCTTGGTCGGGATGACGATACAATTCCGATGGATGTTACCTATCATAAAATGACACAGAAAGTATTTGACGGAGGCAAAGAAGGAGATGAGTATTATTTGGCTGTTGAGCGGCCAAAATGTTTTGTGAACGATGAATTATTCTTAGAATGTTAAAATAAACGAAAGCTTACAGACTGTAAAATGACACCCATTTCCTTATAGACTTGAAGTATTTTTAGGCGAAGGTATCTTTATCATAGACAATTTTTCCTAGAGAAAAATATTTTGTGAAAAAAAATTTTAGAAAAATTCAGTTCCTTCATATATTTTATTTTTTTGACAAATTTTAAAACTGCAGAAAATATCAAAAAAAAATTGAGCTGACATTTTTTTCCACTGAATATTTTTGGTTCTTAATTATTTTCCGTTTTTCATGCAATTTAAAATTTATTATTTTTTCGAATGAGTTTGCGGAAATTTTCGATAGTTCCAAAAAAAATATTGAAAACAATTCCATGATGAAGTTACCGCCGCCATTTTAATAGTTATTTATTGCTTATCTAAGTTGAGTACTTTTTTCTTCAGATTCGGAATTGCATAATTCAAAATGAAGATTTTCACTTCATTGTTGTTAGTGAGTATCATAAATGCAACGATTTCACCGAAAAAAAGTAAAAAATCGGATATCTATGACGACGATTACGATGAAGAAGAGGCACCAACTCCGCCTCCAAAGAAAAAATTAGCGCCCGTGAGTATAAAATAAAATTATTCATTGTTTGAAAATAAATCGCACCCAAATATGAAAAAAATACAGAAGAGTCCGATTAGTTGGACGCAGCTTTATTTTGCCATATTTCAGAAAACTAATCTGAGATTTTTTGATAATTTTGTAAAAAAATGATAAGAATCATACCGCGAAATTCGTCCGAAACCTTCTCATTTTCAACGAAACCAACCAGTTTCAATGCATAAAAATATAATATAATTTCTATAGAAAAATTAAATACTCTCTCGTTTTTCTATAAAGACAAAATGGTCGAAATTAAGGCAAAACTTACGTAATTGTTGAGAAACGTGGTGGTCTATAACTTAAAGTCTATAAGTTATAGACCACCACGTTTTCAATAATTACGTAATTTTTGCCTTAATTTCGACCATTTTGTCTTTATAGAAAAAGGAGAGAGTATTTAATAGACTATAAGGATAAAACAACCAATTTTCTAAAGAATATTTTATTTTTTAAAACCAATAATAATTTAGCGTGCATTTTAAATTTGGTTATTTCTTCATTTTTACATGGACAAAACGGCAAAACCACGCATGTTATTATAGAAAAACACTACAGTGTTTCGTAAATTTGAATTTAACTTTTACCGCCAATTTTTAAGATATAATTTCAGAAAACTGCAACGTCTTTAACCAAAACAGTTTTTGAGCGTGGGTTAGTCAAAAAAGACATGACATATCGCGAAATCATTGAAAACCACGCTTCCTATTCAAAAACCAACATGAAAAACCGTCGATTCACAGAGAGCGAAACCCTAGTGTACGTGACTCCCTGGAATAATCACGGTTACGATATTGCAAAATGGTTTCATAAGTTTACACTGGTTTCTCCCGTATGGTTTCAGTTAAAAATGGAAGGAGTTGGATTTAAAGTACACGGAACACATGATGTAGATCAGGGCTGGGTTGAAGAAGTTAGGGCCACTGGTGCAAAAGTTGTTCCAAGAATTATTGTAGAAATTAGACCAGACGTCTTGAAAAATCTCTTATCCGATGAAGATTCGATCAAGGTGAGAAAATTTTTAAATGTTCTTATTTGACATGAGTCATGACGGTTAAAAATATTTAAAAAATTTGGAAGATTTTTTTCTGGGAAAACTAGACTTTTTTACGTTTAAGGGGGTATAGGTGGTCTTTTGGTTGACTTTCATCAGTTAGGACAATCTAGGGAGTTGTAAAAATCTGGAGGAACTTCGGTGAGAGTTCATCCTTCTGCGTTACGATACACATCTAAAGTACAACCTTGTACAGGTCCATGAGGTGGTGAGTTCTATTCTAGAAGTAAACGTTTTGTTAAATATATTTCTTTTAGACCTGAATACAAAGCGTTCAAATTTTACACAATGTTAGCGTGATTAAAATGAGACAAAAATGTGATCGGAAGGATTTCCAAATTTTGACATTGATTTTCTTCTAGAATCTCACTTGAACGCCGATTTTTCCAGTTTTTCGACTTCGAACTATTTCATTAAATTTTAAATTTTTGTTTGCACTTATGTTTCAAAAAAACTTTCCGTAAAATAATTAACAACAGGCTGCAAGTATTGTGGGAAATTAATCAAAAAATATAGTCAAAACAAATTGAAAGTTTTACGAGATAGTCTTTTTCAATAATGCACAAATTTGGAACTTACCAAATAATGTTTTTAATTACATTTTTAAATTCTTTGTTGTCAATTTACATTATGTTTAACTAAAGTTACGGGATTCTAGAGAAGTTGTTAATTTTTCAAGCATACTACATTGTAACAGTATACTATAGGCTATACTACAATAGTAATAATGGGTTTGTCGCTTTGCGTTGGGTAAATTATTTGAATGGTTTTAAAACATTTGTTTTCAGCTGATTACTCAAACCCTCATATACACCGTAATCGATCATGAGCTCGATGGACTTGTCTTGGAAATTTGGAATATAATCAAACCTGAAATGGCTGACGATGTCGTCCATTTAATGACTCACATTGCCGATTCTTTTCATGGAAATGACAAAAAAATTATTTTGGTCATTCCTCCAACAAAAGATCCGAACGCACAAGGAGCGTCCGCGCAATTTACCAAGAAACATTTTGACCAGTTAGAGCAGGTCGTTGACTTCTTCTCATTAATGATTTGAGGGTCTAAATTATATATAAACTCTATGTCGCAAATTTTAAACCCGTACAAGGTTTCCGTTTAGATTTTTATGAACATATTTTCAACCACCATAAAATGAACTGGGAAAATATAATTAAATTTAGAAAAGTTACTTATGTTGCTTTTTCAGATCATACCTTTGAATTTTTTGAAAACAACATGATTATTGCAAATTTATTTGTGCGCCTAACAGCGAAGGAACAACATAAGAATTTCTTTGTTTCTTTACCGGTTATTCACCTTCAAAATCTCGAAAATCCGGTTATGAGTAAATGGCACATAAAATTTTTAATATATTTGGCATCTAGAACAACTTTTTTGTCTGAAATTTTTAAGCTAAAATTTTTCTGAAATTTTACAACTTAAAAAAAATTAAAAATAACGTAAAACTGTAATTTGATTCTATTAGGAGTGTCGTTTGACAAAACAATTATTGCCAAAAAATTTCTCTTAAAAATCGGACCTGATGAGTACTTTCACAGATCAATAGATTAAAAGATACAAATATAAAATTTGACTCCTAAAAGGTGTCATATGACAATAAAATATGAACAAAATTTTCATTATTTTATTTTCTCCGAAATATCACGCACATAAGCTGATTTATTTAAAAAAAAAATTTTGACCCTTTTTCTAGACTTATGATTACTTTGGCAAACTTGGTGCATTTAATGCCCCTATTCCATGGATAAAGGAAGCTGTCGAAACCATTTCAGATGCCGGGGAAAATAGAAAAAAGATTTTGATCGGAATGAACTTTTATGGACGATTTATTCCAAATGTGAAACAACAAGGTAAATTATCTTCGAACATTTTACATTTTTGGTCGATGTTTATTTCAAATGCCCACCTTTTGCTATGAAAAGTACGTAGGCGGAAATCAGCAGTACAAGTAAAATACAAATTTGAAAACGTTTCATTTTTTGACGAAATTTTTTAACCTTTTAATTTTTTAAAAAATCATAATAAATTATAGCAATATACTAGAATACTATATTAGTATATACTAGCTTAGACAACTGTGACAGTAGTATGAACTGTGTATTTTCTAAATTACTGACAGAATTTTCGAAATATTACTCATATTCTTTTCGTAAATACAATTTTTAATTTCCAAATAAAGGCTTGAAAAGAACTACTTTCGTGTCTGTCTATGCAGATATAGTTTATAAAAACAAAACGGCAGAAATTTGTCCAAAACCTACGTAATATAGAAAAAACACTTTCGTTTATAAGCACAAAACGGCTAATTTTCAGATATAATTTTTATTTTCAAAGACCATAATAATGTACAGGTGTAGTAGGTATCAATATTAGATTTCTTTTCATTTCAGAGCAATTTTACCTGAAACTGTTCAAAATGGAGGTTCCTCATTCAAAGAGAAAAAAAGGGATCTTCAAAATATTTCATTCGCTTCAGCGTCAACGGAAAAAAAACAAAAAATATCAGGATTTTCATGAAAAATTATACGACAAATATTTTTAAAATGCACAAATGAGCTTGTTTGATATTAATTTTTTTTGACAATTTTTCGATTTTTACCACTTTAAATTTTTTTTTATTTTTCTTGAAAATATTTTAGCGTTCTACCGCTATTTCTTCGATTTTTAAAGCCTAGTGTAGATCGTTGTTCATAGCCGATTGAAAATTTTGACCTCATTTTGACCAACACAAGTTTGCCGAAAAATTAATGAACTTTATTTAGGCATCGAAGATTTATTGGGAAAAGATTATATTAAAAAATTATCAGAAATCGATTCTGACCTCGACACTCCTCTCGCCTTTCACCCGGAGGTCCAAGAACACTACATTTTCCGACAAGAGCCAGGAACTGAAATTCAGAGTGTCATTCTGTATCCGACACTTTTTAGTATTTCACAAAGGATGAAATTAGCAGAAGAATTAGGCTGTGGAATTTCTATTTGGGAAATTGGTCAAGGTCTTGACTACTTTTATGATCTATTCTAAAAATATCTTGTGAATTTTGAAGGTTGAAAATTTCAGACAAGCCTAATCTTGGAGAACCCTAATCTTGGGGGAAATTCTCTTTCCCCCAATACGGTCTACCAGATAAGTATTGTAAAAAGAAAATTCGAATTAAAAAAGAACTATCATTATTTTTTTTAACTTTTTTCGAAATTTTGTCAATTTGAAGTTTTCCCTTTCAAAATTGCTCTGGTCAGCTTTTTTTTTAAAGGAACCCCCTCTAAAAACCAAGCAGTATAGATGTCAGGAAACAATTTTTTGTATAAGCATTGGTAACTTTGGGGCATGAGGAAACTTTTGGCAATATTTTTTGGAACAACCAGACTATTCCATCTGGTGGAGTAAAGGAGCCCTTTTATACCCCTAAAATTCGAAATACCGGTTTTCGCCTGATACCGTCAACGCGGTCGGGTCAGAAATCGATAAACATTTCTGCTTCGGCTAAATTTTTTTGGTATCGGATACACAAATTACAACGTTTCCCGTATCTCATTACGTTTGGTCTACACGTAGTGGGGGTTCCTTTAAGAAAAGTCCTCTCAATTAGATTTATATTTCTCTCAAGTCATAATTATTCTCAATGACCAGTAAGCTAGGTGTGTGCAAGGGTAACTATTGAAGTGCCTGCCTCGCTTTGGCGTCACACATTTTCGTTTCAGATTTTTCATGAGATTGTTTCCTTAATTTTATTTGCATCAGATAACTCAATTTTTCCAAAATCAATTTTTTTAAAAACTTGACTTCAAAATTTTTTACGATAATGAAAGAGTACCAAAATAATCTGTTATTTTTTAACTAATTTTTTGATCGAGATCTTAATCTATATGGTCATTGTATACATATGTCCCCCTTTTTTTTTTCCTAACATGTACCATCTGTAACAAAAGGGCATCCGTTACAAATGTTCCAATTTTTTTCTTTCGGTTTGAGTCCGTACTGTGACGTTTGTCGAGTTTAGAATGAGGTCAAATTAGCTAACTGCTTTGAATTTAGGAATGCGCTTTCAGGAAAACAATAAGGGGGTAGCAGCGATGTGGCAGACTGGCGTCAATTTAATTTTACGAAAATAATTAGTTGGTTAATTTTTTTGTGCTTATATCGTTAGCGTGAACCAAAATACATGTGTATAGCTCATTAAAATATTTTTTATCTAATTTAAGGAACGATTTGAGTTCAAACTTTTAATTTAATAATTCGTAAAATTTTCGAAAAATTCTAAGCATTATGAAAATTTTAGCATTTTTCGTCCAAAATTTTTCTGATTAATTTTTTTTGAAATTGTGAATAAAAACGAAAAAAATAGCCACTTTAACTTTTTCATGCATATTTTCTGACTGCTGTTTTGAACAATCATGAAATGTTTATTTGTCCATTTTGTTGTGGACTTTTTAGAATTTATGAAAAATTCTTCCCGCAATCAAGTCAAAATTTTTTTATTGTTCTTTTGTGAAATCCGCTTAAAAAATAAGACCAAATCACATGCTGAATTTTATAGTATCTATTTGATTCCCGTATTTCATCGATGGAAAGGTCAAGCGAATATTGTTCTGAACTACTGATTAAAACTTACAACACTTGCTCGTGACACCGTTTGGTTGCCATTTGGCCACGCAATTTATATAGAATTTTATTTTTTTCAAAAATCTATATAAAATTGCGGTGTAATAGCTACTTTTTCTTTTTTAAAAGTCAAAACATTTTTGGTATACATAGTATTTAAAACTCATTGAAGGTCAAAATTTTTTTCCCAAAAGCTGTTTTCTCTATTTCCATGAAAAAAACTTCCTATTGGACAAATTTTTCATGTGGATATGTTCTCCCACTAATAGTGCATTACACCGAAATGTCTGAAGTTTATAATACGCCTTTAAAAAAAATCCCACATCGGGTCTAAGTTGGAAATGGAGTTGTAAGTGAAAGTGGTTTTTGGTATTTTTACAGATACTTAGTTATGTTGAGAAATTAAAAATATAAACGTTTGCAAGAATGAACCATTTTATCTTGGAAGATAAAAAAAATTCACATTTTTTTTTCTTTCATAAATCATCACTCCGAAAAAATGTACCAATCTCCACATCCGCTGCTACCCCCTTAAAAAATTCGTAAAAGTCAAATTTCAGAAATTTTGGGGAGCGCGTTAAATCACATAGTTAGCTATTATGGTTGTTGACATTCTTTGATATAATGACTTTTTTGAGCGCTGCCATATTTTGCCGCATCGAAATATTTGCCAATCTTTGAATTTGTACAATCGGTGTTAGTTACAGGAATCGGATTTTCCAGGGCTCCACCTGGCCTAGCAAACTTTCCAAATTTACCGATCCCTGCTTAGTTTTCCGGCATGAGCAATTTATCATCTCCAAAGGTGCTGTACGCCCTTTTTAGTTCAATTACAGTAGCTTTCGTTCTATAATCTAGAAACATTTTCAACTGCGTTCATTTTTATATTTCCCATCTTTATCTTTATTCGTAGACAACTCCGGGTTTCAATCAGTTCACAAAATTTTTATTTGGAAATTTTTTGGTAAAATTTCCACTTTCTAATAAAAATTTACTATTGCTTCAAAAACAGAACCCTAACCCTTTGGTGTGTATGTGAATATTTTGATTTTCTGTCTCTCATTTTGGGTCTTATATAATATTTATTTCATGTTTTAATATTTAAGCTAAATATTTCAATAAAATCTTTCAATTGTTATATTTTAGATTGACATCGTTGATTTTTTGTCTAGCAGGAATTTATGGTTTAAAATTATTCCAAAAATGCAATTCAGAAAGTTGAATTAAACCTGATTTTTTATCCCAAACATGAGCAAAAAGTGTTTTTTTTAAGATTTTCAGCTTGTAGTTTAATATTCCCTCGGGCTATTAGTCATTAACATGGCACATAAAATTAGATGCATGACTCAGTTTCATGACGAAATCTTACAAATGGATCATATCTTTGAAAAGTAAAGTTCTTACCCTACTAACTTTTTCAGTACTCGAGTAATTTTGAAAACACCAGAAACTTGAATTTGAAATTTTCAGAGCCGTTTTGAAAGAGAAAATATATATTAATGTATAGGAAAGTTCGCAAATTGGAATAATTGAACAGTAATTAAGACTCTATTTATTTTAGAATGGTTAGATAGCTCGGAAGTGGCACATACGATCTTTTTGAAATTTTGGGTCATAATATAACTTTCCAAACTACCTAACACTGCAGAGCCGTTTTTTTCGATTTCCGGTTTTTTTACCAGAAATTATTCGTTTATCGACAACCGCTATAATGATTTTTGTAAAAACTTCAGGATTGGGTCCAAAAAAATTTTATACGACCCTTCTGAAAGAAATAGAACCCACGTTTTTAATTCAAGGATCAGCAAATTTTTTTTTGCCTAGAGTATTATTGTAGATCCGGCCTTTGCAATGTTTATAGCCAAATCTATTGAAAATGTTATACTTCAAGAAAATGTGCAAGGAACTATAGTTCCTCTTGGATTGTCGTTTTTATGCGTCAAAATGAATTAATTCTTCAGAAACTTTCGTTCTATCGTCAATACACAATTCCAAAAAATCAATTCTTCTGTAAAGTCTTTTTATTTATTAACTACATTTACCAATAGTTTATGCCAGTGTTCTGAAACGGGATCGGTATTGCATAAAAAAGGCGACTCGGGACGGGATCGGGGCAACTCATCCCGTTTCAGAACACTGGTTTATATTTCAAAAGAACGAAAAAAAGCTCACAGATTATACCAAATTATTGAATAAAAATTACGACAGTAACTTTATCCTACATTTTGTTTTTAATTCCCTAAAAAAATGTATTTTAAACTTTAAAAAAATGCGTTTTATGCAATTTTAAAATCAAACAATTAAAATTTGTATACAATTATTTTGCAATTGAAAAGTTTATGATAAACTTACTGTCACCATTATATTCACCCTATAAAATAGATTCAAAACGGTGTGAAATATATCTATCTTTTAAAGGTGTGGGTGTCGCTGATTTGGCTGTTTTTTAATTTTTTCATGCGTTTTTTATCTCATTTGGATAGACTGGTATTGCACAGACTTGCTGAACTTGAAGAACCAGTCTTCAAGACCGTTTTAGCACTTATTGTAATTTGATACAATCCAACCTACACTCACACAAGCACCTTCAATGAGCTTCCCGAAAAAACACTCACGAGCTATCTCCTAGAATTTTCATCAATTATTTTTAATTTGTTTATGTCAGGCTCCAGAGCACCAGTACAAACAATCAATTAGAGCTCGTTTCCCAAAATGCTTTTCACAGAAATATTCGCTAAAAAACCAAAATATAATTTTAACGAAAATTGATCAAAATGAAAATCGACTTTCAAAAAGAAAATTTCGAGAAACGGGCTCTAATGGATCGTTTTCACTGCTTCTCTGGAGCCTGACATAAAAAGGTTAACAAAAATTGATGAAAATGCTAGGAGAAGATAGCTTTTTAGTGTTTTACGGGGAGGCCTCATTCTTGTATGAGCGTAGGTTGGATTGTATCAGATTACAATAAGTGCTGAAATGATGTTGAAGACTGGTTCTACAAGTTGAGTATATTTTTGCCATACAAGTTTCCCGCGAAACTGCGTCGAAAAACAGCCTAATCAGCGACACCCATACCCTTAAATTGCACGTAATTTTTAGTTATAAAAAGATTTTGAACTCGCTTTGAATTTTCGATATATTTCGGTCTTTTCTCATATCTTTCAGAATGAGTCTTTTCTGATGTTTCTCGCGAGACTTAAAATTTTACCTCAATTTTTCAAACAAAACTCATCTCAAAAAATTTCTTCAAGAATGGTTCTCGATATTTCATCATTCCGAATTGAAGAGGGCAATGACCCAGCCATCATGGTCAAACTTCAACAAGAACGTTTTAAGGTAATATAAAAAAATATTAATGGCTAAAAAAAGTTTCGAAATATTACGATAGAAAAATGGTTCTCCCAAGGAGTTAGCCGAAAGCAATACATTTTTAAAAATTGACTGATTTTTTTGAAATCATGTTTTTGTTTGAAAAAAAATGCGGAATCTGAGCATTTGATTGGTCGATCACTTCCAAATCTGAACAATGAAATCGGCCTTTTCTGCAATCAAGGGTTTCGATTTGGTGCTACAGTGAAGTCCGTTTAACAGGACGCACCCTATCAATATTAAAAGTACTGTCCAGCGAAAAGTACTTTATTTTAGCATAAAAAGACGCCATAGTATGATACGTATGTAACATATGTATCATATCAAGGCACATTTTTTTTGGTACAGTCCAGTACTTTTCGCTGGACAGTACTTTTAATATTAATAGGGTGCGTCATTCAAATATTCAGGATCTGTCCTCTGAGGGCCTATAATCCATATATAATATCGCCTATATACATGTATATATTACATTTTTTGAAGTGCAGCAAAGATGATTTCGTCCCCATGAAAATTTTTTTTTTTTGGTGATTTGCTTCAAATAAGGTGCTTTTTTTTAGGTGGCCACGCAAGGAGTATCTGTTCTGAGAGAACCAGACTAGATAGCGACAAACGGTTTTTTGCATCTGAATCTTAACCGAAATTTGTAATGTGGTTAGAAATTCTTTCACTTCTAAAATATTTTTCCGGGTGATGTACGCGTCAACCGGTATTTGAAAAAACTTTTGTTTTTAGGGTCATTTATATGAGCACAAATAAGTCGATGTATGATTTTCTGTCACTGTGATTAACCGTAGTGAAATCCAAAAAATTTTCTACCGATAATTTTTTCCAAATGTTGCCAACATGCAGGAAAACATTTGTCGCGTACAAGAAGTCCTTCCAAGTCGAAATCAATCAGTGCCGCTACACCTAAAAAAATAATCCCACGACCAAGTCAAAATGCCAAGAGTAATATTACCATATGACAGAAAAGCAGAGAAAACAAAATGTGGATAATCGAGGGAACAGGCATCAACTTTGATGTATAGAAGCAACGGTCACCAAACAAAAGTCAAGAATCCAAAGAAATTTATTTAGTTAGTTCAAAAACCACTATATAGACTACACTACTATACTAATTTTAAGAAGACTAATTATAACACTATCGCTAAATATTGGTTAGGATAATTCATTGTGTGAATATGTTAAACCAACGGACGGACAATCGGCATCATAGCGGCAAACCATATGATTTGTGTACAACATATCGGAGATATAGTTTAATGTAACACCCGTGTAGCCCCTAAATTTTGTGACATGGAAACTTTTGTTTTTTCCCAGTCAAACAGTTACCGGTATTGATATTTAAACCGAAAGTTCAGGGGTTCAATCTCATGGGCTCAATTTTTGTTTTATCGAATTTATGTATTATAATAATAATCTGTCTCTCAGATAGATGGAGTAAAATAAAGGATTAACAGAAACGGTCAAGAAACGTGTTCTATCGTGGATTTAGCCAGTTAACTAGTGAAAAAAAATTATGAAAAATAATCAAAGGTTAAAATTTTCTCGGAAAAAAAATTCGCTATGGTTTTGCACATCAGAAATAAGCTGAGAGGATTAATTTCGCCAAGGATCGAATTAACACCGTGTAAAGGACGCGGTTGACTTTGACAGAATAAAAAAAATAACTGCAAATGTCGAAGAAATTAGTTGCTACACGTGGACAAAAAAACCGTTTTGGTTTTGATTCCCTAGTAGTATAGGCTGCACGAGAGGCACTATGAGTGCCGAACATAGTAACGTGGTATAACAAAAATTAGAAAAGAAGCGTTAACATTAGTCAATAAAGGAAAAATCAACAGTAATTTTATCTTTTAAATCAAATTATATGAGCGTACTTTCTCTCCAATGGAAATTTGTTTTGGAGTGCTTGTTTTTCTTATTTTAAAATTAAAGTTTTTTTATAGAACACCGAAGTTGTCACTCAAATCGTCGACCTTGACACCCAATGGCGAAAAAAACAATTTATTCTGGAAAGAACAAAGTTTGTCAAGAATCTCTGTTCAAAGACAATCGGAAAGAAAATGAAGGCAAAAGAACCAAAAGGAGATACTGACGAATTAGCCGACGGTCTTTCAGCTATGTCATTAATGGAGAAAGAAAACAAAATCGCAGAGGTTAATTTTTAAATTTTAGAAAAATAAAGCTGAAAAAAACTTTACAGTGGGGTTTGCCATAAGTGCGAAAAGTCTGATAACAATAATTTTTAAAAGCCACAATACGATAGAATCTTTTAAAACAAAATAAGGTATTTTTCGCATAAAATTCGATGATAAAAATAGGGCCGCTCCATTTACAGTAATATTAAAATACAATATCATATTGGTGATATCATATTAATAATTTGCTTTTATTTATATGATATTAATTATATAGCTTATATTATACATTAATAATATTTATGATTTTTTTCAAAATTTTGAGCAAGCTTGGGTACTTTGATGTCATTTTTCATAATTAAAAAAATATATTTTAAGGAATGTGTCAGTGGACTGACCGTCACACAAATCAAAGGTTTGGTTGAAAACATCAGCAAAATCATCCCAGAGGTAAGTTTTCTTGGAATATTTTTAAACCAAATTGTATTATTTTTTTGTATCTATTTAAACTCAAAAAACTTTAGACTCAAGCCGAAGCAGACAAACTTCTGATAGCTCGAGATAATGCTCTAGGAGCCGTTGGAAATTTATTAGGAAAAGATGTTCCAATTTCAAAAGACGAAGATGCTGATAATAGAGTCGACCGATTAGTAGGTGACGTCACAGCTAACAAGAAATACAGGTACTATAATAATTTATTAAGGTAACTTTTTTTTAGGTGCCCCCCCCCTCTAGAGCAAAAACCGTAGTAGGTATTGAGATACGGTTTTCTGCATCGTATAGTCAGCCAAACTTTAACCAATGAATTTTTTTTCGATTTTCAGGGTCTACCGGTTTACCAGTAATCAGCTAAAAACACCGGTAATCGGCGGTTTGAAGCGAACTAATCATAATTCGAACTTAAAAATATACTTATGTGGGTAACTTTTCAAGACAAAATTTTTGGCATTATTAATTTTGACCTCCGACACCACCTGGTGTAGTAAAGAGCACTTTTTGAATCTCGGGACTTGAACATCATAGAGACCTGAAATTATACTTATGCGAGTAACTTTTCCTGAGAAAAAATTTGGCATCATTTATTTTGACACCCGACACCACCTTTTTTGGTAATTTTTCATGATTTTGAATAATTTCAAATGTGTCTAGTTCGAACCGGTGACCCTACTCACCAAACGAAAACTGTTGATAAAAGCACCATAAATTTTTGAAACTCTCATTTTGAAAACAGGCCTGTATTTTAGGATACTACTACTGTACTTTTCTACTACTATACTGTATAGAACTTCATTTTTTATGGGTTTCAACCATGATCGTTCTCGGACGAAACTTTTAACATTTCAAAAGCAAATTTGTTCGAAATTGTTTTTTCTGAAAATTTCTTGAATTTGAGAAAAATTGAGGGAGTCTTCAAAGCGGCAATCTAAGGTTATAACCAGTTGTTCCGAAAACAAAATCATCTTTATTTTTTCACCGAAATTCCGTATTTTACTTCCAATTTTCTAATTTGTGGTTTTATTCCCTTTTCTTCGGTTTTTTCATTAATATTATTACTTAACTTTTACTTTTTTTAGTCATGTCGATTTGGTCCAAATGGTGAATGGTGTCGACCTTGAAAGAGGTTCATTAATCGCTGGCTCCCGTGGTTATTTCTTAAAAGGTCCATTAGTATTTTTGGAACAGGCTATCATTCAATTAGCCCAAAAACATCTTCTAGAGCAAGATTACGAAATGTTGTCAACTCCATTTTTTATGCGCAAAGAAATGATGCAAAAAGTGGCTCAATTATCGCAATTTGACGAAGAACTTTATAAAGTTGTTGGAAAAGGATCAGAAGTCGAAGGGTAAGTCAAGGAAAACTTTAAGAAGGACAAAACCTACGCATTCTTTCAGAAAATCCGAAAAGCGTAAGTCTAAGCTGACAAAACGGGAATTTCGACTTTAAATTCAATGGCCATAAAGATGTCGCGGACCAATCGGGATTTTCAATTCTGTCCGGTTGGCCAAGACCCACAGTAGATTAATTTTTGATTTTATTTTGTTTGGTATGTTTTATTATTCACTGACTTTCAAAGTACAACCTGATAGGACAGGGAACCGACCCTTGAATGCATTAATATATTGAAAATTATAAAGAGAGAGATATATCAGTAGCAGTTATGAAATCATTTAAAAGCCATTTCTCATTAAGAATTCACGAAAAAATTTGATTGTGTCAAATTAGGTAATATGACACCAAAAAAAGGTCAAATACGCAAAACGACTCGTAGGGGTCATATTACAAAGCATCACCTAAAAGATAATTCAATTTGAATTACAAAAATATAAAAAAGTATTTTCCCAGTATATTGACCACCAAGTAGACCTAAAACACGCTTTTAGCTTTAATAACCATATCCTGTTCGAGTTATCCGAAAATTATTTGAGCAGTTAAGCCAAAGAAAGGTCTGGGCCATGGGTCGTGAGTCAAATTTGGTCACTGGTCACTTACCGGTTAAAAATTCAAATAGCGATATTCGGTAGGTATAGTACAGTTAATAATTTTTCCGACCATTTGTTTCAGAATACAATATTTCCTCGTAAAACCGGTCACCAGAAAAGGTACTTTGTACCAAAAACTACATTTGCCCTGTTTTTGACTCTATTTTCTTTAGAACAATATTAGTAACAATTTATGATTCATTGATAAATCGGAAGTGACTTTGAACAAACATCAGACCAAATTATACAAGATTGATGTGTTGATGCATTATTTACTCTTATTGGCCCGAAACAAAAAAAAAATGGAGAATTATATTCCATAACCTCATTAAGGGTGTCAACGTAACTCCACCTAAATCGGAAACGGAGAAGAAATTAAGAAAAAAAAAAATAGTCATTAAAACATTTTTTGAACTGCTCAATTTCAAAAAAAAAATTTCAAAAATTTATTAGTTAAGAATTCTAGAAAATTTTCATTTGGTGTCATATACAAAATTTACAGCCTCTTAAAATGTTCCTTTAAAAATAGTAAGACATTCAGTGGCGAAAAAAAATTTATTACTGTTCCGCATAATACCGAGAGATCGTCATTTCAATTTGAAGCCGTATTTACTGAATATACCAGTAATTGACCACTCGCCAAAATAACCCTACGAGCGCCATGACCCAAACCCTTCCTTCGGGTCATTGCAGAATTTCTTTTTGAACATTGGAGCACATGTGGTTTTTAGAATGGTACAACGCAAAAGTCAGGAACTGTTCTAAAGCCAAAAAGGCGTGTTTTCGTCATAAAAGGTCAAATTACATGGAAAAAAATTTGATTTTTTATATTTTTGATTCGGAATAAAATTGTCTTTCCAGGTGATGTTAATATGACCCCATTAACGAGTCTATGTGGCGTAAGATTGACCTTTTGGTGTCATATACAGAAATTTGACACCGCCAAAATTTTCTCCGGTAAAAAAAAAAAAAAAAAAAATTCTAAGAAGAAATGGCTTTAAAAATGAATTTTCATAACTGTACTATATTACATATATCGTTATTCAATGTTAAAGAACCGGTTTCTTACCGGTAACCCGGTAGAGACCAGGTCGACCACCACATATGCCCTAACGCCACGGCCAAGAGACCTTTTCAGTTCACTGCGAAATAATTTGGGCATATTGTCCAAGTGCTTTGCTAGAAACGGTACCACCAGCAAAAAGTCAGGCAACTGTATCTGAGCCAAAAAGGCGTGTTTTCGTCATACATAGGGTCAAATTATACATGGACAAATTATTTGATTTTTAATTTTTTGGTCTCAGAAAATAAAATTGTCTTTCAGGTGAGTGTAATATGACCCATATGAGTCAATTTGGACGTAAGGTTGACCTTTTGGTGTCAATATTACAAAAAATTGACCCCGCCAAAAATTTACTCCGCAAAAAAAATTCTAAAGACAGAATGGCCTAAAAAACATTTTCATAACTGTACTAATATCTACAAATACGTTATTTCAACTGTTTAACGGTTTTTCACGTTAAACCGGTAGTGACCATCGCTCAACCATATGACCCACGGCCCACGCCCCAACGACTCTTCTTAGTTCAGATGCAAGAATAATTTTTCGGATTATGACCAGTTGGTTTCTAGAAATCGGTACCACAGAGAATGGTCCCATATTTCAACTATAGCTAAAACTCAAAAGACGTCTAAAAGGTAGTTTTTTTTTAAAAGGAGGCCACCCTTCTCATAGAAGATTACGGGAAAACCATAGAAGATATACGAGAAATGTTTTTTTTGCATTCAACTGTCCAACCAAAAAAGCTCAATGGAGAAATTTTTCCTTTTTTATCGGAAAACCGGTTCACCGGTAACCGGAGATCTATTATATAAGCATTTTCGGTATAAATTTTGAGAAAAAAAAATCGAATCTCGTTTTTTTCGTCCGGGACATTCATCAAAATTATATGTTCAAGACAGTTATAGTGTCGATAATCGTGATAGTAAGAATAAAAAGCATAGAAATTCAACTTCCCGGCTGATTTTAAGAAAAAAAATTCTGGGCCCACCAGAGATTCGAACCTACTAAAAAATTACTTTCCGGTTTATATCCGGTGAACTGGATGTCAAACCAACTTGATAAATATTCTATATTGAGCTTTTTTAGTTGGCAGTTGAACATGCAAAAAAACATTTCTCGATATCAGCTAATGGTTTCCCGTAATTCATGTGAAGGGTGGCCTCCTTTAAAAAACAAACTAACCTTAGATATAGTTAAAAATATAAAAAAACTCTTTTCACTGTACATCCATTTCCAACTTAACCCGGATATAGAATTTTTTTTAAGACGATATTAATAAATCTTCATTTATTTTTC
>SCLH01000024.1:318594-332017 GCA_004367855.1 Oikopleura vanhoeffeni
CCAATAAAAGTGATATTTT
This sequence comes from Oikopleura vanhoeffeni, assembly GCA_004367855.1. Lineage (NCBI taxonomy): Eukaryota > Metazoa > Chordata > Appendicularia > Copelata > Oikopleuridae > Oikopleura > Oikopleura vanhoeffeni. The sequence continues at coordinate 318,614 of SCLH01000024.1, forward strand.
CGCAATTTTGCAAAATTTCATTATTTCTGAATAGATTACATATAACATTGTTTTGCTCTAAAACCTGTTAATAGGACAGGGTATTAAAAGTACAATATACAGCAGTGTGCTGGCGTATAGTCTGGACACGTTTTTTCGCCAAAAATTCCCTCCACCGAATAAAGCAGAGATTTCAACTAGTCGCGAACGTCTGGGAACAATGCTCAGATATGACGATAAAAATAATTAAAAACGGGGGTGGAACAATATTATGAACCAGCAGAATTGGCACAATTTTTCAAGCATGGCAGATGATTTGAAAAAAAAAATTAAATGTGAAATCTAGTTTTTTTATTTCAATAAAAGTTGTATTCTTACAAAGTCTTCCAATTTTTATTTGTCAAACACACCACAACTCTAAAGTTAGCTAACGAGGGAGTTTTTTGTTGGTTAATAGTAGGCCAACCCTTCTTCAATGAAGAATTACGGGAAAACATAGAAAATACAGAGGTAAATGTTTTTTTTGGGCATTGACAATACTGGGGTGTACTCCGCCAAAAAGTCTCCTAAAAATTCTGTACATTCGAAAATTTCTCTAATATCAAAGTTTTCGCGTCTTTTTACAAGCACTTCACTGTTTCGTTATATCAAAAAATATACATGTAATTTATATATTTATTTAATCTCAAAAAATGTATTTAGCGATAAATCCGTGTCCGAACAATATTTAATTGCAACATCTGAACAGCCTATTGCCGCTTATCACTACGATGAAGGTCTCGCCCCGGATCAGCTCCCCATTAAATACGCTGGTATTTCGTATTGTTTCCGACAAGAAGTTGGTTCCCACGGTCGAGACACCACCGGTATATTTAGAGTTAAACAATTTCAAAAAGTTGAACAGTTCACTTTTTGCTCGCCACATGATGATATCAGTTGGACAGAATTGGAAAGAATGATCGGCTGTGCCGAAGGTCTTTATAAGGTAAAAAAATTTAAGTTGATTCTGAAAAAATTGGTGTCATATAACAAATTGTAATACCGGATGTCCCGTTTTTGGGGGGTCGTTCCCTTACGACTCTATAGATACTCCTCTCTATGAAAATGGTTTGTTTTGAACGTTAGCTTCTTTAAAAGCCATTGTTTGTGCGTCATCACTAGCCAATCACAGCGCTCGCTTGGTGAAAGTATCCATAGCGTCGTAAGGGAACCCCCAAAAAAATGGGACATCCTGTTTATTAAAACTAATTTGGCAAGTTTCTGTGAGCCTGTTCTGACAAATCACTTTAAATTTGTGTCAATTTTTTGATCCAAATTTTTTTTCAATTTTTACTCCTTAAAGTAAACTTGAAGATAATTAATAAAATCGAAAAGCTGTCGAAAAACTATTTTTTTTCAAGCAAAACATTATATATTTACTTTCAAAATATTATTATTTAGCAGTGTCAAAATGTACAGTACAAAATAAAGTTTTTCTGCAATCGCTGCTCAGAAAGGGACATACAGTATGTCACATGCTGTATATTTGTGCCTCAAAACCCAAATAAAAAATAACTTATATGAGTGTCCCTCAAATGTGGCAGAATTTTTTTTTGCGTTTTTTAGGCAATTTTGAAATTACAAATGAAAAAATTCCATTGTTTTTTTATGAGCTATTTTCAATTGCATTCAAAAGTGTCGTATTACTAATTTTTTTTGTTTGGTGTCAAATTGCAGTCTCCGATTGAGCTTTAAAAAACCTGGTTTAGGAACTTGGAATTGCATACAGAATTGTTACTATTTGCTCCGGTGCTTTGAATTTGGCTGCGGCTAAAAAGTACGATTTGGAAGCTTGGTTTCCAGGAAGTCAAAGTTTTAGAGAACTTGTTTCATGTTCAAATTGCTTGGACTACCAAGTTAAACGTTAAAAATTTTAAATTTGGCGAGAAAAACGCATGGCCTATCCAGTGATATGACTAGGATGCGCAGCGGGCAAATTTCTAACTTTTGAACTATACATATCACTGTAAATAAAAAAATAATCTAGAGCGGAATTCAGAGAGGAAAAATAATAATAAAAAAACATTTCATTCGTTTAAAATACTAGGATCGCCGAAGAACACAGAGGACAAGGTTAGCAAACACGTTTTCGTGTTCTCCTGAAAATATAACATAAGATAAATGAAACGAGAGCACGGGGACTCGCAGGAAACATTTAGAGTCCATCGTTGCATTAATTTTGCCTTCGAAATTGCCGAAGAAAATTTTGACAAATTTTTCATTTTTTTTTGGAAATGAAGCAAATTCCTTTGTTAGTACGGTCCAAGAAATTAAAATCCAAAAAATGCTGTTTTATATGCTAAAGTTAACTGCTAAAAATAAAGTTGGCTTTTTTTAATTCATAAAGACTAAAAATTTTAATAAGCTTTCGATTTATTAGATCATTTTCAAATCAGAATAAAGAGTTTGAGAAAATACTCTCGCAGATTAACATAAAGTAATTTCGCGCTCAGAAATAGTTAGAAATAGTAGGCCTCGAAATTGGGTTATTAAAAGCCTACTATTCTATTTGTTCATAAGGGTCATTTATTCTTATTTTTTAGAATATTTTCTCAAACTCTTTATTCTGGTTTGAAAATAATCTAATAAATCGGAAGCGTATCAAAAATTTTAGTCTTTATGAATAAAAAAAAGGCATATAATATGTCTCGAAACAACCAAAACAAAAATAAAGTTAACTGCTAAAAATGAGGGGTTTAAAAACTCATTTTCTCACCACCAGATGGCCAAAAATAATTTTTTTCTGTCCGGAATCGTTTTTCTAGGTCGATAACCCCCATTAGGTCAATGAATGTTTATCAACTACATTTTATGTACTGTATTTTTCTTTGTAGTTCTACTGCTGCGCACCCTAAATATGACCCCTATCGGAACGTCAATATGATATTGTTATTTTTTTAACGTAAACTAGCCCGAAACTTGAATATCCGATTTGGTGCAACTAAACAATTGAACAAAAAACAAGAATATGTCCATATGTTAAACTCTACCATGTGCGCCACCACCCGAGTTATTTGTGCAATTCTAGAAACTTATCAAACCGAAGAAGGTGTTCTTATCCCAGAGGCTCTAAAACCATATATGCCCGCAAAATGGCAAGAAATCCTCCCTTTTGTTAAAGAGGCACCAATCGAAATCGAAGCTAGAAAATTGGCTGAGAAAGCAGCAAAGAAGAGTAAACCAAAAAAGTAAAAAAGAATGTTTGACTCCTAACCCGGAAAAGGAATGGAAATTTTTTGTTGGGCCATATTTATAAAAATTTTCTTTCTTATGTAGGGTTAAATTTTTATTTTAAATTTCTGAATTACAAAAAAAGTTCTCATTATTGGTGAAATATGGCCTAGGAAAAATACTGTGAATGCTTTATGTTATAAATTATAGTAACCTAAGAGGCTGACGGCTTTGTGGAAAATTCAAATTTTCAAAAAAACTTTTGTAGGGTCGGCAGCCTCTTGAAGGAAATACTAACAAAACTTATCTGTTTGTGTATCACGGAAATATAGTAACAAGATCGTAGAATAATAACTGTCTTTTTACACTCATGATAATTCAGAATATTTCGACGATATTTTTTTAAATTCATTTATTGAAATTATTTGAAAGAACTTTATTTTTCAATAATGTTTAAAAAAAATAAACTCTTGGATCGGATTTTATCAAACATGCAGGAATTTGAATCCGATTTTTTTTGCCGTCGCTTTTTTCATTTAATTCGATACTTGGTGTCATATAACATTTTGATTTGATTTTCTGAAATTTTAATTTTCGGGTGATGTTTCAAAAATATTCGATAATTAAAGGATTTCATGAGTTTTAAAATACGTTCATGTAAAACAGTGGGTTACCACAAATCTCCCCACTTTTCATGAACTTCGAATTTTTTTAATATTTTAATTTTATCGGCAAGTTCTTGTGGTAACCCACTGTACTCGCATGATTAATCCCAATTGTTGCTTGAAATCGAGTGTGCATTATTTAGAAATGAGTCAGCACCAAAACCAAAAACTGTGGACAAGCAATATAAAAAGGAGGCGTGTCCTGTAGAAAAACAATTTGGCGATTTATCCCTTGCTGAAAATCAGTCTAAATTAAATGAATATTTAAAAGATAAATCGTATCTATCTCATGCATGTCCTTCATCACTAGATGTCGCCGCTTATCGTATGATAAAATTGGAGCCTTCTGAAACCTTTCTTAATTTGAGACGTTGGTGGCGCCATCTGAAGTCGTATGAGAATGAATTTAAAGCTCTTCCTTCCGGTTCATTTTAAGTTAAAACAGGCCTCTTGCTGATTGTTTGCAGATCTAGAATTAAAAAAATTTATCCAAAAATTTCCGACACACCATAAATTTATTTTTGTTTAATTTTATTTTGAGAGACAAAAAGGCCGATTAGGTGTCTCGGGATCTTTTGAGGTATTAACTCCATGGCGTATATCGGTGAAAACTGGCGACGAAATTATTTCTTTGATTTGATTCCCACATCAAAATTGAAGTTTAACTACAGCATAGTAACTTTACACGGAAATGTAGATGTACGAAAATGTCAATTTTAAAAATAATATTTTTGTGAAAAAAAAATTTGTAAATTACTAATCAGGGGTTTCATAGCGAGCTCACAGTTTTTGTGCAGGCGGCGTGAGGATCTAATACAGTATAGTGCGTTTAAACGGACGACCTAGTAGGACTGATTTTGGTCCAAAATTCCTGCTAGCGTGCATTTACACCGGCACTTTGATCATTCGAATTGTCCGCCGAAACGTAACGGCCAGTTTGAATTGCCAAAGGGTCGGTTTGAATGCACGCTAGCAGGACTTTTTGACCCAAACCCGTCCTACTAAGTCGTCCGTTTAAACGCACTATGCTGTAGCATTACGGTTAACCAACGCAAATCTCGCTATTATTCCTCAGATTACTATGCTACATGTTACATGTAACATGTACTATTTTTTTTAATTTGACACACGCCATTTTTACCTGTCCGATTAAAGTCACTTTGCTGTAACTCATTTATTAAGAAAATGTAAAGGCCGTAATTTCCAAGCAATTTTTAGGCTAATATCTCTGTTATTCAAAGTTCATTTTGACTGAATTATGTGTCTTCTTGCAAAATATAGGTTAATAAAAATTTCTAAATTTATTTTCGGTGAACAATAAAAAATGCAAATATATTAATGGATAATGAGCATTTGATTAAATAAATATAATTTATTCGAAGAAGAATTGTCAAATTCGAGAGAAAAATAAAAAAAAGCATTGTTATATTTCAGATGTAAATTGGCAGGAAATCGCAAAAATGTTAGAAAATAGTATGGACGTCTGGGCAAATTGGGCATTTATCATAGCCATTCCTCTAGGCAGGGTTTTAATATAAAAAATAACAATATATCAGTCAGCAAAATACAACAAATACTCATTAAAAGCAACGCACAAAATTAAAAAGAAATTAGTTCAAATTAGAACCTGTTCCTTCAAAAAAATATTTGTATGAAACATTCGTTTTTTACTAATATTCTCCAAAAAACGATTTTAACAAAGATCAGATTTTTTAAAAAGGGTATTTTATTTCGATAATATCGGTACTGGTATACTGTACACCGTATACACGATCATTTATAAATTGTGGGCCAAACTATAACTTTACAAGCTTAGTGGCACTGCAGAGCCGTTTTCTTTCAGTTTCCGATTTTTACTGGTAATTTTTTTGTCAAAAAAACCGATAATTTTTGGTGAATGTCCGGTCAAAACCGGAAATAAAAAAAAATTTCAAAAGGTCGCATATGCCAGTTCCGGGCTATTTCCCCGAGATAAATTACCATTCTAAAAAATCAAACCCAAGGTGAAAAACTGTTGCGAAGCTCCTTTTTTTCGATAAACTACAATAAACTGTAATATCGATAAATTTTTTTGAAACACAGATATATTTGAAACTAATTATTGCGTCAAATGAGTACTTGTTGTACAGTATAAAATATTGTCTAGAATTTAACAAAATATGAAAACTCAAAATAAGGATTAGTTGTAATTCTAAATCTAGTGACACCAAAAGGGCTTGGTAAAGATTGCGATTTTGTCATAAAAAGAAGGATATTTGTCACGTTACTGTATACATTAACAGGTAAATATGTGTTATATCTATACTGTATATCTAAGCTGAAAATATTTGGCCAATACTTTAGGTCGCTTTTTTTTAGGTTGCCTCCACCTAAGGGGTATCTGTCTGAGAGAACTAGACTAGATAGCGACAAACGGTTTTTTTTGCATCTTAATCTTAACCGAATTTGAAAATGCAGGATTTTTTTCTTTTTCTCCGATGATTACCGGTTCATGATACTTAATTTGTATTTTTCATTTTCTGCAGAATCACAAAGCTTTCAAGTGCGCATAGTGAGAACCATGCGGAAGACTGCGGAAAAATTGCAAATGCCATTTAATATTTTGACCGTCATTTTCCCTGGCCAAATGCCAAAAAAAAAATATTTATTATTTCTTCTAGTTTTCTGTCCAGATATTTTTTTCCGTTTGGTCTCATTATTTTAATTTAAAATAGAACAATAGACCGCTGCGCACCCTAACTATAGTGAATAAAAAAATCATAATTTGGCTAATTCGGTCTATAAAAAATTTGGGTATATCCAGGGTGTCCGCCGAGAATTTTCTTGCTTTTTTTGTTGTTGCCATTTGAGAACGGAACAATATATTCGCAAACGGATTTTTGCATCAAACAGCCAAGAAAAACTCTAAGTCCAAATTTTTTGATTATTCATCGGATGTCCGGTGATATCGGAAATTGACCGGTAAAATTTTTTAAGGTCGGTTCTGAGAAAATCGTGCATCCTTTGAAGCCAACTTTTTGGCAATCAGTACAACTTTTTGACAATTTTTTTGTAATTTGACACCCATCAAAATTGCCTAAAAAAATGAAATACTGTAATTTTATCACTTAAAAAGTGTCATATGACCAAAATTTTATTTCAAAACTACCCAGGGAGGTATATTTTGACGTCTCCTGGTTTGAAAGATGACCAAAACTGGTGGGGTGTTCAAAAAAAAGTTACCGAGGTTTCTCGGATTTGCGCCACAGAGTTAAATGACCACTTCTCTAATAAAAGGGTTTCCTCATCAGGTACCAAAACGTTATGACAATTTAGTTTTAAACATTTTGCAGGAGGTTTGGCAAATTGTCAGAACGGATGAGTACCTGATGCAGGGATCGGCATACTGAAAAATTTCGCTGGGCCACTTTTTTTTGGAAATTTTGCTGCGCTAGGATTTTTTTGGCCCGGGGCTACTTTCCATGAAAATTCACCTCAAAAATTCAATATATATTTAGCTTTATTTCTTGATCATTATTCTGGTCGTTCAATCTATTCAATCGGTGTTAAAACAGATGGTAACCTCTCCGCCGTAATTTCGACACTTTGCTCAATGGCTCTGCTGTATCTCGGACCGCTTTACAATTGCTACACTTATTGCGGCTTACCAGAAAGAGATCCAACTTGGATTTTTATTCGAACTATTATTGCTGCACCACTTTTTGAAGAAGTGTTATTTAGAGGACTGATTTTGGCAAGGCTTTTAGACTATTATAGCAATGCAAACTCCATTTTCTTCGCTCTCATACTTTTCAGTTTACGTGAGTTTTTGTACAGTCATATTTAGGGATAACCCTTGGGAAAAATTAACTTTTTTTAAACAAAAAAAAACGAAATTTGTCCTCTGAGCAAAAATTCATAAATATTCAGATTGATTTTTTTTTTCAAAACCTCATTTTTCGCTGAAAACCCGGAAATTAATGAGTTTTTATGTGGCTTTTCATTTACACATCGCTGTTTTTAACTTTTCGGATACGCCTCTGAATATTCATATATTTCACGAACATTTTTCTTGTGACCTTTTTGCAGCAAAAAAAATAATCAAGATTAATTTCCAAACCGGTCAAATATAGAAAAATGATTGTCACTAAAAAGTGACGAAATTTTTTTTACAGTTTTTTACATTGAAAAAAAAATCGTCCGAAACAAAAGTGACCACAACGATTTGAAGATTAATTTCTGAAAAAAAATTGAAAATTATTGTCTTCTAGAATTTTTTCCCCTATCCAAATTTCGATATTTTGACAACCGGATATTCAAAAAACCGGATGTCTAAAAAAAATTTAATTTCGTTTTTAAGTCATCGGTCAATTTTGTAGCCGGTCTTACAATCCCAGCAGGATTGAAGCTTTTATTCGCAAGATAATTTTCACAAATTTGTCTCCAGGGCGATCTCTAGTCATATTTTTGTATAATTGAAATGGAAATATTTTCGTAAATGTTCACTTATTTAAAATTTTTCACCAGTAGAGATTCAGCACGAAAAATGCAGCTTGAGCATATTCTAACAAAAATATTTGAGAATCTTGTATAGGCGCGATATTAGTTTAGATAAGTCAAAAAGTGTTAATGTTAACACTTTTTGACTTTAGTAGTTTCGAATGTTCTACAAAACAGGGTCAACGGATAACGGATTCAAAAAATTTCGAAAGTATCCAAGGGTTATTGTCAATAAGTCATTGAGGAACATTCGTTGCAAACTACTATATCAAAGATTGGCATCCCTAGGCCTCTACTTTCGTGTAAGCGGCTTTTTTCATTTTTTTTTGCAAATTTGTTTATTGTTTTTTAACATAAGAACACCCATAATAATTTAATGCCTATTTTGAATATTTTTCGAGCGGACGTCAATTTACATTTTCAGCTCATCTTCATCATCTATATCATGAAATTCCTGAACATGGATTCGCAATTGCCGTAAAAGAAGGCGTATTCCGTTGCTGTTACACCGGTATATTCGGTGGGCTTTCATCCTATTTATTCATTCATCACAATTACAATTTAATCTCGCCAATAGCCGCGCACGTCTGGTGCAATTATTTTGGGTCGCTCTTTTTACCCACTGGAAGGTCGAAAATAGAAATATTTGTTTATGTTCTTGGGCTGCTCATGTTTACTGCCAGAATTATATTTTACTAGAAGTAACTGTCAAATTTATTTAATTTTTTCATAGAATAGATTAATGAACACTGTATAATAAATATTTAATTTACGGAATTTTGTTCAAATGAATTTTTATGCAGTACTATAGGTATTAGAGGACGCCATTAATCACAAATTTGTGCTGGAGTGGTTAACAGATTTTAGCTTCCTTCTCGCAAGGGCTCATTTTTTCCACTAAAAATATTTTATTTCCTTACAAAATAATTTTAGAAAATTTATGGATTTTCAAAAACTTAAAGTTCCGTTTTCGGAAACTAACAAAACCCATAATTAAGATTTTGATAATGAAAGCTCTCCATGTGCTCATTTATGACCATTTCATTCAGATAAATTTAAAATATCCAAGGAAGAGTAGACTTTTGCATGAGACCCTTAAAATAACTTCATAAAACGTTTTTTTTTGCTTTTTTGAGGCAAATTTTGGAAAAATGATAGTAACAGGTATTTAAAATCTACTGTGATTTGCGTTTATAAGGACAATTTGGGTAAAATATGGCGAAAACCTACGCTTTTTGTATTTTGGTCCGTCTCTCTATTAGGACAATTTGGGAAATATAGGGAAAATTTGGGGGAATATAAGGACAATTTGGGGAATATAAGGACAATTTGGGGAAATTTTAGAAAAATACACCATTTTATTGAAAATTCTATAGAAAAGAGGTCTTCACTTTTTTTTGGAAAAAAATTATCGATTTTTGAAAAAATATGGTAAAATAGCTTAGGACAGATTGCTAAGGATAATTTGGGAAAATTATACTAAGGACAATTTGGGAAAATCTCACCTGTCCTTATAGACAAAAATCACAGTATAAATAATTTTACGATCTTCAAAACTCACTAAAGTTTAATAACGTTTTTTTGAGCAGGGATATCGTTTTTCAAGTTTACCAATTTTCGAGAAAATACTGGAAGACAGAGTTTGCCCACACATATTATTCAGGCGTGAATGACTTTCATTGCGTCTGATTCAACATAAGCTATACTGTAATTAAGTTTTACTATATTTGAATTTTTAACTATTATTTAACTATTTCGCAAAGTTTCCATTTAATTTTGTAATGTTTTAAATAGTTTTCGAGAGATAAAATAAGAGAGAAGTTCATGAAAATAATTGTGCTCAATTGGCAAAATGTATTCAAAAAGTGTTTTTGACTCAGAAGGGAAGAGAATTTTTTTATAATTTTCTTCAAAATTTTTAAATAACACAAGGTTTCATTTCATAGGGTTGTGAAACTTTGATTTCAAAAAAGGTGTTTTCATAATACTGTCGTATTTGTCTAAGCGGACGTTTTGACTGTTGGAAATGCAGGACTCTGGCTGGTTGAAAATGCATTATGGGGTACCCGTCGGCATTTTTTACAACCATTTTTAGTATTGACTTTTTAGTTGTTTTAAGGCCGTTTTTTAGCGGTTTCAAAATAATTTGGCGGCATGAAAAAATGTGTCACTAGTAATTTTATGATGCAGAAGTGATATTTATATTTTTCAACTGTCCTTGACAACCTCGACAAAATGCAATTTGAAAAATCAGAATTGAAACCAACAATTCAGAAATATTTCTTGAAATTTCCAATTTTTCACCAAACTTTGAGCGGCTCTAGAAAAAACTAGGACTCGTTAAAAAAACCTGTCTAGTTTATAATTATAAAATAGTAATAAATTCACGGCTCTGAAAATTTTATGCCGACACCTGATAAATAACGGGTTTTTGAAGATTTCTAGAGTTTGTAATTTTTTTTCGAAATTTTCAAGATTTAAATGACCACACAAATCTTCGAATTATTTCCATGAAATTTCGCATGAATAATGGAGGCAGTGAAATTTTCTGGTTTTGTTAGTGGTTTACCGGGTTGTTGAAAGTATTTGAGAAAACAGATGCACTTCTTGCCGACGGGTACCCCTTTAATACGTAGGTTTTTTACTATTGGGGCCCATGTTGTAACAGTATAGTGATTTGATTGGTCGCTTATGTTATTATCCAAAATAAATTAGATGACTATGTTAATATTCTGACTTTGTGCGTTTTCCGCTCAAATGTCTTCAAATATTTATCTCGTCACTTGGATGTGTACGAGGGTTAATAATAACCACTGATTATGTTTATATTATGTAGTAATTGTAATTATTTGTTTTGTAATCAAATTTAAAAATTTATCTAAGCTTTTTTGAGACGAAAGCCCCAAGGCAAGAACCATTGTCAGACTAGGGCTCAGAGACAATAAAAAATAGATTTAAATATAAATGGTCGATCATTTTCAAGATTTTAGGTAAATTAACATATTTAGTTTACATAAAGAGAGTTTACGAAGCGAGAATTTAACTGCTCTTGCTTGGAAACGCAGTTTAAAAAAAGTTTCCAAACGAGAACATTTCGCATCAAATTTCCCAAAAATAGGAAGCGATTTCACGGTGATTGGTGTTTTTTTAACCCTTGGAGACTCCAAATTTCCCTAGAGGCTCCAAAGCCGATTTTAAGGCTCGACTTTGACCGCTTATACTGTGATACCCACACATCCGATTAGTTTCATGTTTTTTAAGAAGAAAGCCCGCAAATTTCAAATAAATTAATAGAATTAAAAAATATAAAGATTTATTCGTCGAAAACCACATTTGAGTTACCATGGCATGGTCTACTGATCTTGACTTCTCACGAATTTTTTTTTCTTTACAATATGATCCTAATTTATTAAAATTTATTTCAAAATATCCTCAAGTTTAAGGGGGTAGCAGCGATGTGGCAGATTGGTACATTTTTTCGGAGTGATTTTTGAAAGAAAAAAAAATGTGAAAAATTTTTATTTTATTTTTTATCTAAAATGAAAGTGTCCATACTTGCAAACGTTTATATTTTTAAATTTTTTACATACTTAAGTATCTGTAAAAATATCAAAAACCACTTTTCATTACAACTCCATTTCCAACTTGACCCGATGTGGGATTTTTTTTTAAAGGCGATATTTATAAACTTCAGACATTGTCGGGTGTAATGCACTAATTAGTGGGAGAATCATTATCCACATGCAAAAATTTCTTAAATATGAAAGTTTTTTTTCCATGAAAAATAGAGAAAAACAGCTTTTTAGGAAAAAAAATTGACCTTCAATTGAGTTTAAATATAAAAAAATGTCCTGACTTTTAAAAGTTAAGTAGCCTATTACACCCGCAATTTTATACAGATTTTNGCGTTCTAGAATTGTTTCGTCGCCGGATCAAAAAAAGCCCGTGAGAAAAGATTGACATACTACCGTTACGTGATCTGTGAAAATTTGAGCTCAATTTGATATACCGTCTGGGAGGAGATAGTTTTTGCAGTTTGGAAAATGTCACCTTGTTACGATACTGTACCTATTGGTGTAATGGTCAAAAATAATTTGTGATGTACTTTTTCGCAAGATTAAGGATAGATCTACAAATCAGCATTTTCGGTTTTTCTCATGAACTGTTAGTTTTCAGTATATTTCACCGAGAAAATGTCAAATCAGAGTCGCATACCCCCTTAAGTCAAAAAATCTAAAATTTAAGGCATCAGAAAACTTAATTATTTTTTTTAAAATATAATAATATCATGTTTTGATCGTATTTCATCACATGTGTTATCGCAATCGGTCAAGATGGGTTTGAAACATGATCTCTCTTATTTTGTTCATCGTATTAACTTAATGAACGGTACTTCGCCATAATTTGAGACAATTTATGAGCAGAGGGGTTTTTTGTCAAAAGAGATATTTCCATAAGCTACTTGAAAATAAATTATATAAGTTTCAGGTTTGGCACTAGAAGACTTTTTCAGAAACTTATTTTCTCAAATTTTTCGTAAAGTCGGTCAATTTTAGAAACCGACTTTTTAGATAAATTTCAGAGAGATCGGCAAAAAAGTAAGATGAAATAACTTTTGAACGGTTGGTGATAAATCTTTCTAATTTGTATTTTTGACTTATTCTCAGAAGATATTCATAAAAAGTCTGCAGAGTATTTTTATCAATCCTTTTTTGAAGGTTGAAAATGTTTAAGCCTATTAAGGGTATCCCGGTTCCTATATTTTCTGCAGTTATTATGTCATAAGAATGCACCAAATCAATTGTTTATGTTTTGAACGCATAAAACAACCCAAATGACAACAAAAAAAATTTCGCGTTTTTTCGATTTTTTTCTAAGTATTTTTCTCAAAATTATGTTCAAAAATAACGTTTGTGTCAATTTGACCACTAAAACTTCGAAATATCGGGTTGACGTAAGCCAACTTTCTCTTCAGTGTTTCCCCAGCTTTCTTTTGAGCCTACTTTCGAAAAAATCGCAGCACATTTTTTTTCGGAAATTTTTTCACGTGACCTTGAAAAATTCATATTTT
>SCLH01000024.1:332436-368565 GCA_004367855.1 Oikopleura vanhoeffeni
ATCTGAATAATATCCTTGAAGCCGTGTTTCGGTAATATTTTATCGAGAATATGTCAATTTAGGGACCGGGATACCCTTAATCGGCTTGGAGTCTCCAAGGGTTAAAAAAAATGAAATTTCTTTATTTTAATATTAGATATTTTGGGATCTTTCGCAATTGATTTGAAGGGCTTTCAACAGAATTTTTTTCGAAAATGGTTTCCAAGCGAGAACATTGGTTTCTAAGCGATTCTAAAATAACACAATAGTCTATAAAGGTCAATATTATTTTTGTCATTTTTTTTTATTTAAAAAACACTAAAGTCTGATTTTTTATATTATTTTCCAGACATAGTTAAGCACTACGATAAACGTTGTCGCAGGTTACAGTGATATGCACAAAAGTAACACACTTTTTATTACGCAATTTTGAAGTCTACTACAAAATATATTACAAAATGAGAGGAATTAATTGTGTTTAACCTACAATAGACGCTATCTCAGTTCTTTACTATGTTTCGTAAATAATTTAATAAATTAAAAGCTCATCAGACTTTAGTGTTTTCTGATACAAAAATGGGCATATCTCAAAAAACATCACAATATTATTTTAATTTGAAAGTCAAATGATTGACTTTTTGACATTATTTTAAAATTTGTTTGCGAAATTTTGGGAAGTTAACAGTAGATAATGCCAGTAAGCGAATATTATTTTTAATAACAGTTTAAATTGAACCACCGACCATAAATTTTATTAAAAAGCGGTTTCTAAAAGTGAGTGAAGTAGCCGCAATTTTGTTCGAAGGAAAATGATAATTATGGTATACAGTACAGGGTGTAAGATTTTTGCTCCAATTTGGCTAAATCTGAATTCCACCGTTTTGATTGGTTAAATTTGGAAAAGACGTAGGTATTTGCCAACATTGATCGTTCTAATTGGCGGATAGCAAGTTAGCCAAATTGGAAAAATAGGAGCAAAAATCTTACACTGTACATAAATGGATCTCCACCCCGAATGCAGACGAGAAGCCAGAATCAAATAAGGCAAAATGGGTGGAGATGATTCAGCTAATCAGTCGATTGCATGATGCCGACCAATTTTAGCAGTATTGGAATCGGGCTCCTCATCTGCATTCGGGGTGGAGATCCATATTAGTATTTCCAAATAAAAAATGACGAAATTTTGGGGTCGTGCTTTCCGTACCCAAATTGTTCTGCATTATTTTTTTTATTTAGGTCAATTCGGGTACGGAAAGCACGGGCGTGCTTAGCGTACCCAAATTGGTCTGAATGAAAAATATGGTTTGAAAAACGCAACGTCATGATTATGCGTCATTAGGGTGGTTGAGGAATTCCACCGACTGCACTGGAGCACAGTGATAGGTATAAATTATGCCACATAAGTAGGGTACGTACCGGGAGACTTATCTGCAAAACTAAACCCCTCGGTACAGATTTTTTGAGTTTTTGAAACGCGATCGGTATAATAACAACAAAAAATCAATAATAAATCAACCTTTATAGCGCGTTTCAAAGCTCGAAAGGTTGTTTTTTAATACTCAAATTGTGACCACTTGGAGGCACCAAAATTTTTTTCATAGTCGGAATCATTCTTTTTGAGAAAATTTAGCAACATTAACTCAAATAACCCGTACTGAGCGGTTTCGTTTTGCAGATAAGTCTTCCGGTACTTACCTTACTTATGCGGCANGACCAATTTGGGTACGCTAGACACCGACTCGAAATTTTTCTCGTTAACAATTGACCAAATTTTCCATCAAATAACTTGGTGAAACAGCTAAAAATAACAGAAAAACACTGACACAACTTAAATTTTCAATTTTGTCTTGAAAATTTTCCATTTTGATTTTCATAATCATTCAGTATCTGGAATTCAGATAATCAATAAATAAAATTAATACAATTATCAAGTCTATCGATTTCATGATGAAAATCAAAGACTTTTATCATAAATTAAAACCCCTTTTGGTGCCAAATGCGTGGGCGGTATTCTGATATCCATGTGCTTTATCATGTGTTTTACAATAACAATTTCTCTGATTTTTACAAAATCAACCTACTGCTCAAAAAATATATATTATTTTTAGAAAAAACTGGTGCATTCGGATGACCTTTTAGGTTGACTAACAGGGTTTAGTAACAAAAAAGTGAAATTTTCGAAGTACCAAAGTTTTTGAAATCGATTCCGGAAAAAATCAAATTTAGAATTGTGAGACCGGCGTGGCCAAAAAATCAAATCTATTGCAAAAACAAAATAAAAGTCAATATTGTCTGAATAGCAGAAAGCTGAAATTCAAATAATCAATCAAGCACTATTTTACTAGAGACCTTCACAGGCAGATTTTGGAACAAAAAAGAATCAGAAAAAATGGGAATTATGAAAGATCCAAAGAATCTGTTTCTCATTTTGAGCTCACTGAGTAGGATTGGTGACAGAATGTGGGGATTCGCAGCTTATCTTTTACTCGTCCATGCTTTTCCAGACAACAAATTTTTACTCGGTATGTATTTTTTTTTAATTCTAGAGCTGATAAAATTAGCCGATACCGTTAAAAAGCTGTGAAAATTGTTTTGGGTTTTTTCCAAGAAACTATCAATTTTTTGTCTGAGCCAATATTTATGTAAGGATTTACTGCTGTTTGACATAATCGATGAGTTTATCAAAGTTATCGTTATTTTAAGATATTTATCTATGATTTAATGACCCAGAACTTTCCTAATATGCAAAGAAATGCTGAATAATTGCCTTTCAGAGCTATCGTAATTTCAAGATATTTATTTACGATTTAATGACCCAGAACTGTCTAAATATGCAAAGAAATGCTACGGTAGTTTTTTTTGTAATGACCACCAACCTTCCCATGTCGATTACTTGAAAACCATAAGCGATATTCAGAAATTTTTTATTGTATTCAAAAAAAGCTAAATTTGTTAATTTGACATCTGGTTTACCGAATATAAAATGGAGTGTAATTTTGGTAGGGTCACACTTATTTTTTTCTTAAAACGGCCAGAAACTTTATTTTTGCTTTTATCCTGAAACTACGACTGTTTGTACATCAAATAATTTAACTAAATTTTTGATAGATGTTCAAAATAAAAAAAAAGGTTTCAATTTTTTATTGAAATTTTATAATAAAAACATTGTCAATTAAGCTTTTTTAGTTGGCAATCGAATACAAAAAATGGGCGATTACAGAAAATACTACCTAAATAATTTTTATTTTTTAACCTGAAATGACCACAGTATCCGACAAAAGAAAGCGGGGCGAAGAGAAATTGTTTTTTCAAATCCTCTCTCGATAGGTTGTAAATACGTCACGTGATGTCTGATATACTACATGATTCAAATACTGTCGTATTTGTCTAAGCGGACGTTTAGTGTCTTTTGCGTTTTTTTTTGCGAAAACCTACGCATTTTTTCAAATTTCCGTGCGTCTAAGCGGACGTTTTTTTTTTGCATATTTTCTTCTTTTTTTGACTCACAGATTTCAAAAACCATAATAATAGGGGCGAAATTCACAGTAAAATTAAACGGACAACACAACTAATTTCGCCAAAGACGATAAAAATTGCTCTGAACGTTTAGGCTGCTCTTTTTATAATTGGAACTCAATTAGGATGGCTGCGGTCTGAAATAGGTAGGATGCGCAGCGGGCAAATTTCTAACTTTTAAACGGTCGAAATTAACGAAAAACGGGAAGAAAAATCTTAAGCAGAATTCAAAGGCAAGAATTATGAAAAATAAAAAACTGATTTTTTTACCGGTGATAATACCGGTTATAGGTTTAAATTACCGGTTGCACCATAAAGTAAAGTAAGGTTAGCCAATACGTTTTTCGTGTTCTCTTGGAAATTTGACATCTTAAAGTGCCCGAAACTGATCTGAGAACTCCTGGGAAAAAAATTTAGAAAAGATTTAGAGTCCGACATTCCTACGAAATGACCAAAATTTTTTTCACAAATTTCCAACAAAAAAAAATTCAAAAGTTTTTATTTTCTAAAGGTGGCAAATTTTTTTGTGACAACGGCTCTACCTCTGCAAAATCAGGTAAATGGAATTTTATATGCTAAAAATCGAAATTGGTGCTCTTGGTGTTTTAAAACGTCCATTTCTGACCACTAGATGGCCAAGAATTTTTTTTTCTGCCTGGAATCGTTTTTTTCTTGGTCAACAACCCCCATGAGGTCAACGAATTTTCATCAACTACTGTAGTTCTCGTTGTAGTTTTACCGCTGCGCACCCTAGAAATAGGTCAGTTCGGAGGTCGATGAACTCTCATTCAGAGCAATTCATTTCCGGGGCCAAATACGACTTTTGAGCAACTTTTTTTTTCGACCAATCAGGCAGAGGCAAAATTTTCGAATTTTTTTTCAAGAAAATAATTTCCAATGCTTCAGACCGCGGCCATCCTGAACTCCATAGAATATAACAGAGTCCAACTTTTTATTGAAAAACTCCGCAAAATTTGTTTCCATAAAGTTCAAATTTTAACAGTAGATGCGGCTGTTCATGCTGAAAATTTGGTTTATAATTACAGCTCTCTAGCTCCATTATTCGATTTTTAGACCAAAATTTGTCTTCGTGCGTCTAAGCGGACGTTTTTTTGTGCGTCTAAGCGGAAGTTTTGAAAATTTTCAAAAACGTCCGCTTAGACTAATACGACAGTAGTTTGAAACGCCTATTTTACGCTCTCCTTGTCTGGCCAATGAGCAGGCTCTACAGTCATGAATTTCAGCCATTTGACCAATCAGAGAATATAAATTATACAATATAATTTGAAAATCAAAGTTTTTCTTTGATTCATTTTTTGCTTACAAAATTCATAGTTTTTTCGCTTGAAAAGTTCAATTTTGAAGATATTAAAATTATATTTTTTTTTCATTTTTACACATTAAAATTTTTAGATTTTTCGGGCGGGATTAATATATTAAATTGACTAAAACCGCCCTTCAAATATAAAAAATATTTGGAATCCCTATTTTTAAATTTCACGTGGTTTTTATTCGAATTGGTAGAATTGGTCACTTACGTTTTGTACAAAATTAATCGACATGTATGTGTAGAGATTGCGATAGACAGCTTAGTAATTGACCTTTGGTATTTATCAAGAGATTATTTTCTGATCGATAATTCTTGATACATCATAGTTGTCCATGCATAAGTTATACATAGGCGGGCAACATTTTATCTATTACAATCCACTTCGCGGGCTTCAGTTTTTGATGCAAAAGGTGCGTCATCAAAGTAAAGCGGAGGGAATAACGTGAAAAGGGGCAGCCAATTACAGGCGCGAAAGTTTTTCCGCTATTCCTTGCAAAATATTTTATCCAATTAATTTGCCTTTAAAAGCACGTGATTAATGAGGGGGAAAAATAATTTTCCACACTTGATCTTGAAAGTGTGAAGTTGTATTACGGTACTTGCTGGGGCTTTTATGCCACTTTTTTAGCCAAAAATTTTATATAATTCGGCTTTTGAGAACGACTCATCCGTTTAAGTTTTTAGATAGCTCAAACTGAGCACAAATCTAGTGAATAATAAAATAAAAAAAAGTTGGTTCGAATCGGACCATTTTTTTTCAAAGATCACCGAAATTGTTTAATTATCAGTTTTTGTTAAAAAATTGGAAACTATGGTCTGATTCGAACCATTTTTTTGTTAATTTATTTTTCTCTAAATATTTGTGCTCAGTTTGAGCTATCTAAAAACTCAATCGGATGAGTCGTTTTAAAAGTCGAATTAAATAAAAATGTTGGCTGAAAAGCCCCAGCAAGTACCGTAATAGATATATATATATGTTTGATTGTATATCAAAAAATAACAAAAAACGAGAAAAATCCAGACTAAATACTATGAAATGATTTTTTTAGAATTTCTACGAAAATAACGGTTTAAATTTGCATATCAGCGCATCTTCGCGCAATTCTCACATTTGTTTTCGTTGGCGATTACCCCGGAAAGCTTTTCATTGACTTGTTGAGTTCTCCCAGCATAACTTAGAAATTGTCTGACTTTTACTGCATTTTTTATAAAACAGAACACTTTCAATGTTTGACATTGATTTATTGTTCTATTTGATTTATTATAATTGATTGGTGCCGAGTTAATAAGAAAGAATACTCTCAATTCTGAGACAAATAAATACCATTGAATAAAAAGCTGATTGATTCAGTGCTAAAAATAATATAAATAATGCTATAGGATCCGCCGGAACCGGCCTGGAATTTTAACAATCTTGACAATTTTTAAAAGCTATCTGAGTTTTTTAGATATCAACTTAATTTTTCTTCAACTTAACCGAATGATAATAACGTCCGAAGGCTGTATGATTATGATACGCCAACAATTGTATGCAGGTTGCTCGTAATCACGAAACATCGTTTTTTTTTCGCCCTCGAAGATTTGCACTTTTTTCAAAACCTAGCTCCTCTCCTCATTTTTTGAGATAATATTTTCAAAGTTACATATATATATCATTCAAACGTTGTTGGCTTAGCTGTATGATCTGATTCTGTGAAAAATCGTATTTCTCAGTTTTTCTTGAGCGCCGACCGGAATGAAATGTGAAAATTTTCGTTAATAATACTCAAAATAAATAAATTTTCAGCTCTTTATTTCCATAAAGTCAATTAAATGTGATTTCCAAATCAGATTTTTACAGGATTCAAACAAAGTTAATTTTATATTTCTAGCATGCTTGAAGTATCATTTCTTGTTAACCCATAAAGAACTATGAGGGTCCACTTTTATTTCCGGTTGCGAGAAAGTATCAATTATGATGTATTGTCATCGAAATTAGGCGCATCGTTCAGTGTTCGGCAAAATCTTTTGGATCAAAGTTATTTCATTAACTTGCAGTTGAATGAATGCTTTATCACTTATGGTTTGCGACTACCCCCTTAATGGAGGTAGGCATAAGTTCCAGCAGATTGGCTACTTTTTCAGAGCCATATATGAAAGAAAAAATTGGGAATTTATTTTTTTTCATTTTTTATCTTCAACAAAAGTGTTCATTCTTACAAACTTTCGATTATTTATTTTCGTAACACATAACTAAACTATAGGTAAAAAGTGACAAAAAACACTTTCACTGTGCCTCAATTTTCCAACTTACCCGACCTTTTTTTTAGAATTTTTTTTAAGATATTAATAAATTCAGACTTGTCGGGTTGTACTCCGCTATTAGTTTCCTAATTTACTTCTGCACAGTTCGAAATTTCTTAATATCAACCGTTTTTTTCTATGACAAAGGGATCAAAATGGCAAAAAGTAGAGAAAGCGGGTTGGGGGCATAATGTCTGAAATCTAAAATGTGCTAAAAAAATTCTCCTGAGGTTAAATGTCTAAAACTAAAATGTTAATCTAAAAATGTCTAAAAAACTTCTCCCAAAGTTAAAATGTCTAAAACTAAGAATGTCTAAAAACTAAAATGGGTCTAATTACCTCACACTTATAGGGATTGAAATGTCTAAAGATTTGTAGAGCGTGAATATCTAAAGGACTGAATTTGCTAAAAATTATTAAAATAATAAAATATTACAATTTCAGCATTTAAAAACCTGCTATGTTCCAAATTTTTTAATTTCAGGTCTTATCTCCCAGGATCACCGATTTTTACTTGTCTGATGCTTGAAGATAAGATATAAATAATTATTATGTATCAGATTACCAAAATTTTTGTACTTCTGCTAGTATTTCTTACAGATAGTTGTTAATTAGGAACAGTTGTCAGTGAAATCTATTCACTAACTTGGGGGGTCGCTTCGCAAAGATTTTCGCCAAGCACTTGTTTTTCTTCCTAAATTTAGAAGCCAACTTCTCTGAAGTAGGTCGCTCCGGGTATAGTTGAAGCTTTGGGTTATGTTTGTTTCCTAGTTATTGTATCCTTTGCGGTGGATTTAATCCAGAGCATTAAATCCAACATTAACTCTATATTGTGCTGCTGGAACCTATTCTGAGGCTCAGACGTCTATGCTTTTTCTCTAACTTCTCATTCTTTGACAAAATTAATTTCTATTCCTGCAATTTAAAATGAATGTGAAAACAAATTAACTCGGTCGAATTGCACGGGATTGTGGACAAAGATTGATCTAAGCCGATTTGTTGTTCGTCGTCTTTGGATATATAATAANTTTTATTTAACTCGCAAAATCAATTATAAAACCACGTTTTTGCGACTACCACCCCCTTAACAAAATCGCGGAGCTTATATTAAAATTATTGAAGTAACTTAGAAAATGGGGGGGGGAATTCCATCAATTCAATCTTCTCGAATTGCAAATTAACCTTTGTTTGTAAAGGAAAAAACTTTTGTTCTGGTCAGAAAATAATCATCGGAAAAAATGATATTACTTATTTTGGAATTTTTAAAATTTTGAGTTAAGTTCTCGTGATCTAAAATGCCGCGCGCCGCTATTCCAAGGATGTGTAAATTTCATTTTTTTTAACAGATAACAAATAGCCAATTTCTGTTAATAAAAGAGAAACATGTTTTTCAACATACTTTTCAGGCCAGCTTTTCATGTAAAATTTAGCTTTGCTATTTTTAAACATATTTCTAAACTACGAAAATTTGAGATAAAACTCCGAAAATATACATTAGCGTCGAAATATGGAATTTTTATTAGTCGGAATCTATTTCTCAGACCCAATTTACCCGTAAATGATATTTTGTTAGTTCAATATATCAAACAAATAAACTTTTTTTGTGCAAGTAAACTGACTTATAGAACCTCCTCAAAGTAAACATTTGTACACTTACCACAGTACAGTAACAAGTTTTTTCGAGTTTTAACATGATGATTTAACTGTATAATTGATATCAATATTTAACTTCGTGGTGCATATTTGATAATATGTCTGACCAAACCAGTGAAAATTTATATTTTGACCCGAAATAACAGAAAATCGTATTTGTTTTTTTGCCTAAAATTTCAAATTTATAATATTTTTCAATTTTAGGTGGGATTTATGGAATTTCAAATGCTCTATCTACTGCTATATTTTCCTCCTGGGTAGGAGGTTGGATCGATCGAAAGCAACGTCTTCCAGCAGCAACTACCCTTCTTGTTTTTCAGAATGTTTTCGTTGGTTAGTAAATATATGATTAATATAAATATAATATTTATTTCACTTTGACGTCTTTCGGTATATTTTCAACCAATTTGCAAGTGTTGTGCAGAAATTTATTTTGAACAATTTAATCTGCTCTGATTTTTTAAAGAGAAAATTCTACGTCCGCCAATATTTGGTTTCATGGGGTTTCCAAATACCGGAACGCCAGAACACCTGCATTTTACTTAAAAAAAACCACCACAGGTACAGGCCCAAATTTTAGAAAAAAAAATCAGACAATTCTGGCCTGAAATAAGAGTTTCCGTGGAAAAATAAGAAATGCATTTTCGGCGAATTAAGAACAAAAGTAATTTGTAAGAAAAAATTCAAATTGCGTGAATTTTTTTCGAACAACTGAGGTTGGATTATTTGGGAATGTGAATATGTTGATCCCCGAGTTCGATCCCCGATTATCGCATTTTTTCAGTTTTGTGAGAACGGACATTTCAATTTTGAATCCGATGAGCATGGTCATCATCTTATTTCCGATCATTTCAAAGTAATTTTCGATGATAAATGAAATTTTTTAGTTTTCAAACTCAATTTTTGCCACCTTGTGTGATCAACATTTTTAAGTGGTCATATTATTCCTAGTTAGGGTCGACAACATATCAGTAAAATTTAATTCAATAAGGAAGTTTTAATTCAATAAGGAATTTTTTGTTAAAGATAGGCCATTTCATAATGGACCACAGGAAATAAAAAAAAGCTTTGCATTCTCAAAGCAAGATATTTTATTGTAAAAAACAAATTTTTAATATTTCTTATTACAGCTGCCGCCGCTATTCTCCAAATTGGTGTTATAAAATGGCCCTCAGATTGGCCTCCCCTGGATTTAAATGTTCAATATGGTGTCATTGCTGCTATCACATTTTTCTCATGCATAGCTATGGTAGCTTCTATTGGTCATGGAATTTGCATGGAAAGAGATTGGATACCTCAAGTCTTCAAAGGAGAAGGTTCGTTTTTTTATTTCAACAATGACAACAAACTATTATTAAAACTGAATCAAATTTTTTTTTCATATTTAGAAAATTTCTTCGATGAAAATTTTAATTGATCTTTATTTTCTTAATATATCGAAGATTATGCCTGGGTAGGTCTAAAAACTTAATTTTTTCTTGTGTCTGTAGAAAAGATAGAAATGTCACGTCGCAGAAGTGACTGAACTACATTCTATTGATTTGATTGGCTGACCAATGACTTCCAAGACATTTGGTGAAAAAATCAAAGCCAAATATAGTCCAGTTCTCGAGAAATAGGCGATAACTGCTCCAAAAGCAATAACTCTTGTTTTGTTTCTAATTGGTTTATATTACACCAAATATATGTAACATGACCCCGTAGGACGTGACATTTCTATCTTTTCTACAGACACAAGAAAAAAGTAAGTTTTATAGACCTAACCCCCCAAGAAACCCCCAAAATTTAATCCTTCTTTTCGATATACAAAAGAGTTTTCTAAAAAAGTATCTATCAATTATTTTTATCCATCGTTATCAGTTTAAACGGTTTTCTAAAATCAGGTTCAACTTTTGTAATGCTTTGTTAAATTTCCTTGTCATTTTGAAAACGGTAATCCATTAAAAAATAATTGTCTACCATTTAAATATTACCATTATTTAAAAATATATTTTGTTATTTTATATCAAGCATCGAAATATGCATAAATCGCGGTTTTCAGTGTTAAAATTTGTTCAGAAGGTTTTCTTGCAGCCGAAATAATTTTAGCATGATTTTCCTTAATTTTTTTTCTGTTTTTATGCACTTTTACAATTAAAAAAAAATCCATGCTAAAAATATTTTGACCGTTTTTCAAGTTTTGAGTGATAATTTTGTATTTAGCTCTTACCTCGCTGAATGCCTGGGTACGACGAATTGACCAAACTGCGATGCTTTTGGGTCCTTTATTAGCTTCTGTAGCTATCGATTTCAAGCCTTGGATTGGTGGATTGGTAATAGCCGCCTGGAACATCATTTCTTTATTTATCGAACTCTTTGTTATGCGAAAAATTTATGACCTAACTCCCTCTCTTCAAGAATTAAAACCTAAAAAAAGCCAGTCAAAAACTGAATTTCACAAAGGATTGGTTGACTGGATCGGTGCCTGGAAACACTGGGTTAAATCTCCAGTTTTTGTGCCCGGATTGGCTTTGGCAGTACTTTACTCCAATATTTTCCAACTTTCTTTTCTGGCTCAAGCTTATGCGTCTTCACATTGTATCAGTTCATCAGCACTGGCTGTTGTTTGGATTGTTGCTGGAATTTGTGGATTCTCAGGTATGTAAAATTTATTAAGCCTTTTTTTCGAAAAAAATTTTGGTGATCATCGAAACGTATAATTTTGAAATGACCAAAAATTGATTATTGGTATTTATAAAAAATTGCGTCTTTTAATTTATTTTTAACAAGTTTTGGGTTATATTTTTTTTATGCTGAATTTTTCTCATAAATTTTACTTCCAAATCCAAGTTTGAATACTTTAAAAATGACTCGAAATATTCTCAATTTTCTTAAATTTTTCGACGTAAAAATATTTTTTTAATGAAAAAATTAAACCGCTTCAATTAAAACTAAATTTTAGCAACCTGGTTTTATGAATATTTCATCAAAAACTATGGTCTCGTTACTTGCGCTATAACTGGTGCCTTCCTTCACTTTTCTCTTGTACTTGGAACCGTCGGTGGTTTATTCATGGACGGAAGTATGTATCAATTTCATCAAGCTAATAATGAGCTCGAAATTTGCCCAATTTCCCTTAACGCTACAATATTAGCCGACAAGCTAGAAATGGGTTTGCTACCTACGTCAGAATTTAATATATTGACCAATTATGAAGTTTCATGCTCTCCTCCCGAACAATTTCTATCGATATTTTTTATGCTTACTTGCTGTGCGCTATCCCGCTGTGGCCTTTGGCTATTTGACCTATCTGTGAGCCAAATGTTCCAAGAATGGGTTCATCCTAGTTTGGTAAGACGATTTTTTCATCATTTTTTATATAAAAAACCTAACACTGTAAGCTGATCTATGTTATAAGCTTATTTTTTAATTTTCATATCAATCGGCAAATGGATTTGATTTTTTAACAACTGAAAATGTTTTTTTTTCAAAAAAAGTCGACAGTTTGTGACGAAATCGAAGATCGGACCAAATAACAGTTTTGTTAGAGACAAATTATCAGCCTAAAAAATTTGATTGGCTGAAATTTCAAAAGTTCTTTAGCATGTTTTTTTTATTTTAAAATTGCAATATAAACCCAAATGTTTGAAGAAGTGTGGGATTTAATGCATTTTCAGCTTATTTACCAGAATTTTACTTCGAATTGCCAATTAAGTGTTTATGCTAAAATTTTGCACTCTACCGGCACTTGTGTTCATTTTTGAAAATTACCTTATTTCAACAATATTTCGTTTCATCGGTAAATCGATATCAGAGAAAACGAAAATGACCTTTAAAAATTTCAAAAATCATTACAAGTGCCGATCGGCAGCAAAATTAAAAAAAATGAGCATACAACATTATTTAACGTTTCAAATTTTGATGAAAACCCATTCACTCTTACACTCCTTCAAAGATTTGTGTTTATTTTGCAATTAGAAAACTTAAAAAACATTTATGCTAAATTCATCGAAATTTATGCTACATTCATTGAAATTTCAGCCAAATCTAATTTTTGATGCTGTAAATTTGGCTTTAACAAGAAAACTGACGAAATTCGGCCCACCTACGCAATTTTCAAATGAAAAAATGCGTCTATAAGGACAGAATCTTTTTGTATCAAATCATAATTAAAAAATAACTCCTGCTTTTTTAGCGTGGCCGCGTATCTGGTGCCCAAAATGGAGCTCAATATTTATTCGATTGCATCCATTTCGGACTTGTTTTCCTTTGGACGGAACAATGCGAATATGGACATGGTATCATTTTGACGGCCATAATAATGTTTTTTGGATATTCAAATTTTATTGTTCGCGCACTTTTCGGGGAAAGTTTTAAAAATGTCCCAAAATATAATGACGACGAAACTAAAGAAGAAACAAAAGAAGATTTTGAGTCGAATAGAACAGAAGCGCTAATTTCTTAAAAAAAACTTTTTTTTGTGAGTTCTGACTGTCGAAATATGAGAAAGTTCACAGCCATAGATTCCTTCATTAGAAAAAGTGTCATGGAAATGCCAAACGAATAGGACCTGTAGATTTTTTCCAATTTGTGAAATATAATTCCTAGTATACCGGTGGTGGTGGTGTCGCTTCAAGCGAAATAAAAATATTATACAGTCGATGACTTCTGAAAGTTCAAAATTTTTGACCATTGAAATTACGTCCTGCCCCTTTTATGATACTGCTGAAAAAAAGCTACCTTAGATGATAAAAGTAGACATACATTGTTTTGTACAAATGTTTGTTCATAAAACATTGAATTCGTTTTAATATCGGGAAATTAATTTTGTCGAAAAGGCTTTCAAAAATTTTTTTTTTAAATTTTTTACACCTTTGGGCGCATATTTGTTATGGTGAGATAAAAGTTTGGCGAAGCTAAAAGCGTGGTATTGTTGTGTTATTATAAAGGCCAAAATTTTGCCAAACCCAACGTAACTGAAAATATTTAGAAAACAATTGACCCATAAAGTCGTGGTAAATTTTGCTTTGTATTTTCAGCCAGCAAATGTGAAAAATTGAACACATAGACAGCAAAATCAAACATGTCCTTGTGGGAACACGGCATACTGAAACTTTAAAATAATGATCTTAAAGGGGTAAGAGACTATACGTATAGTTACTCAAATAAATGAACTTTTAGAATTTAAAACCAAATGCGGACTTGATTAAATATTCCAGAATTGTCTTATTTAAGTAGCAATAGAGCTTGAACCATAAAGTTAAAATTTTGTTAAAATATGGACAAAAGGACACCCTTAAAAATGTTTGAATGTAATTTTTCAAAAATTATTTTAATGTCGAAAAGCCATAATAATGTAGCGTGTATTAATACTTAGATTTTTTTTTCGTTTTAAACTTTTTTTCTGAAACTAAACGCCGGCGATGTTCGAAACAGGCAAGTGCGTCTCTAATTTTAACAATCTTTTATTTTGAAAATAATAGAAATCCTCGTTTACACATGCTCTTTTTTCACATCAAATTTCGATTAAAATCGAAGCTAAAAACAATTTTGCCTTGAACGTGGTCCTTATGCCTTTTTTTAATTTAGCGATTTTAAGACTACTGGGCACCGACACATTTAATTCCATTTAAATCGGTACTTACTATGTTATAGTTCATTTATTACTCTTTATTTAATGCAACTAGTTATTCGATGGATAAAAATGTATGATTTATCATGAAGAATAAAATAATGGATATAATTTGGTTGTTCTAGGTGGGGATCGTATTTCTTAGCCGAATCAATGCGGTAAATTTCTTCGAAATCCAATCCCTGGTACTAGGTTTATTTTTAAAATAGCAAGCAGGGCGTTAAAATTTTCGACCAGAAAAAAATTGAGAACTCTGATGCCAAACAAATAGTGCATAAAGACCTTGGATTTGTATACCTCTGGCCTCAAGTGTTATAACAACGCGTGACATTGTCCTGATTTATTTATAGAGAAAATTAAAGCACCATAGATATCTATTAACAATATTTTAATTTAAGGGAGTACCCCACGCCATTTAGTGATTTTCAAACGTTTGTTCTGAGCTGAATAAAAGTCGCTTGAGTTTCATGTTTTGAGACCCAGGAGATATTTGTCTAAATTTTGTCAAAAAAAGTAACAATAAGTTTTTTGTATGATCGAACCGGTATTTGTACCGGTCCAAAAAGTCATATTTCGACTTTTACTGGTTCAATTTCATTTAGCGATGTATTAACAGAATTTTCTGATTTTTGTAAGGATACCTAAATTTGTTAGTTAAAAAAAGTTATGCGCTAAGATTTTAATTTTTTGATTTAATTTACCAACAATAATTGTTGTACAATCCATGATAAAGTCCTCGAAATGGCTGTTTTTGGTACTCTAGGCGCTAGTTCAATTTCATTTGGAGCACAGTTAACAAATTTTATTTGTGAAAAAAATCATTATCTCAAAATTGCGAGTCATGATTTTTATGCGCTCCTTATTTTTCTATCTTTTATGGTTATGTTTTTATGCGCAGTAAAAGTTTGGGTTACTTCAAAATTTGGCAAAAATATGTTTTATTCTCAAGTTTGCAAAATTATTTTTGGAAAAAATACAAATTTTTTCATTTTTATAAGGTATCGGCATCAAAAATTTGCAATGGCAAACAAATGAGTCATATACGATGTCTAAATCACGAGATTCAGTCAATTATTTCATGAAAATACTTGAAAAAATACTTGAATAAAAAAAAATGAAATTTTGCAAATTTATGATTTTTTTTTCGGTCAAAATTTAAATTTTTTGTAAGCAAACCGTTAACAAAATTTTGAATGCAGCAAAAATTAATATCCTACCATATATGGTTCCCGAGATATAACCCTCGTGGTGTACGTCGATTTTCAGGATCTAAGAAACCATTTGAAATTTTTATTTTCAAAAATTAAAAAAAAATATTTTGATTCTCGAGATTGAATCGAGAGTGAACTAATGCATCCAAAATAAGCGTCAACGGGATAAAACTTTAAAGGCTACAGCCAGTAGAAGGAAAATAATGCTGAGAAAAAATACAAAATTTTGGAAATTTTTTTACATCGAATTTTGTTTTTCATTTTTTTGAAATGAAACCGATTACAAAATTCATAATTTGTTATATTTTCATTTTAAAAAATGTGTTTATTTGACGTTTCGGTTATTCCATAATCATAAAGTGACGATTCTCATACTGAAAAATGCGTTTAATTTTCGCTTATTAACACAATCTGCTCGAAACAAAAATAATTCTCTCGATAATTTATTCAAAACTCTTTCACTTTATGATTATGGAATAACCGTCAAATAAACACATTTTTTAAAATGAAAATATAACAAATAATTATATCTCGAACAACCCCTACAAAAAAATTCATAATGAAGTTAAAATTAGCTTTCTATCATGTCTGAGAGCTGAAATATAACGTCCGTGGGGTACTCCCTTACAAACCCCTACGCCCTACAAACTTCGAGGAAACTGATTTTATCCAAGTAAGAACAAATGCTACCCTTTCTGAATCCGTGTTGTTAATCAAACTCCTTTTTCTACTATTTGGATACTGTGGTTTGCGTCTATAAGGACACCCTCTATAAGGACAATATGGCAGAAATATGGCCAAAACCTACGCTTTTTTATTTTGGTCCGTCCCTCAATAAGGACAATATGGCAAAAATATTCGAAAGGGTATATTTTCAAAAATATCTATAATTCAGCTCTTTTTCGTAAAAATATGAATGAAGAGCAAAAAAAAATTTGGATTTAAAAATAAGGACAATATGGCAAATATTATATTTCCAAAAAATTTCAAGTTATTCTTATAAATATCCAAATTGTCGTTATATTTTCAAATTGTAGTTCAAAATAAAGGGATATTTAAGACAAATTATAAAGAAAATTTGAGGAGATGTGAAGACAATTTTCGAACATACGTAGATTTTGGAAAATATAAGGATAATTTATAAAAAAAGACAATACAAGAAAATAAGGATATTTTTATAGAATAAAACGATAGTCTTTAATTTTTTTTTGGGGGGGTGAGTGAATTATACTGTGATTTTGTCTATAAGGACAATATGGCAATACCTTAGGAAAATATGGCAAGACCTTAGGACAATATGGCAAAACCCAAGGACAATGTGGCAAAACACTACTCTATTTATTTTTTCATGTCCCTCTATAAGGACAATATGGCAAAATCTAAGAAAAATATCGCAAATTTGTCTATAAAACACCTGTGTCTATAGTTACATATATACATTTTGAACTGTATTCACTTTCGCAATATTCTACAAGTTATACCGATTTCAAATTGCTGGCTCGATTTTACCACCAATAACCCCCTAGGACCGTTAGAACGCTGTTTTTCAAATTTCTGATGTAATTTTTTTTTAGGTCAAATCATCTGGATTTCTTTGGAACACGAGATAATAGCTCTAAAAATAATCGCAATAGTTTTTATTTTACATTTTATACTTATAGAATGGACTCTAAAAAGGGGATAGAATTCGAAGGACAAGAATTTGAGGAAATTAGCAAAACTTTTTCTGTTCCTCTAATTTCTGATGACGATTTAAAGCAAGAAAAAAGTACTCCGGAAGAGTCGGATTTTCGCGTCAATCTTTTCGAAAATTCTAAATCGGATTACGAGGTAATCATTGAGGAAGATGAACCAATGAGCAAAAATATAAAATATGAAGAAACCACTGATTTTGCATACGTAAGAAAATTTCAAGATTTAATTTTTTAAAATATGTTTCAACGTTTATAAAACTAAACCGACAAAAAGGCTCTTCTCAAGTTTAAGGGGGTACTGGTTTTATGAGGCCTCTGTGACATTACAAATGCTCGAAAATGACCTGGGGTGATAACAAAGTGTACTACCGACCAAATCATCAAAAAAAAAATTTGAAATTTTTGTGTGTTTTTTTATTTTTTTTACGTCTTGTAAAAAAATCGAAGCACTTTTTTTTCGAAAATTTTCTCGTTGGTCCCTAAAAAANAAAAAAACCGTTTAGTGCTCTAGAATAGACTCACCACCTGGTGGTGTGATGTAGCAAGGTTGACTTTGAGATGTGTAATCGTTAGACGAAGGCTAGATCTACAAACGAGTATCCTCAGAATTTTTACAACTGCCCTAGATTTGTTCTGAGGCGGGATTGAAAGGTACCAGATTACGAAAACCGGTAATTTGAAAGGTTGATTACCGGCCAATCAATTGATGGCAAACCAGTTAAAGTTATTTTTTGAAATTTAAAATTAGAGTTATACTTAAGTATTAAATTGATTTCTAGTACAGAGCCTCCGGATTATCAGCCATTTTCGTCTTTTACGCGATACTAGCTTATAATCCCAAGGAACACGCCGATAACTCCGCTTATTTCTCCATAACGCTGATCATATTAAACGGGAAGTCCAGTAGGGCTAATCTTGTTCAAGCCCAATTTTTTGTGTTTTCGCTTTGAGGTCCATTTGGTAACGGCATTTTTCGCGTTTCTTTTGACTCAACTTTAATTGAAACATTTTGTTTCTTCATTTTCGTTTTCTAAAAGTGAGTAATATAAAATAAGTTTGTCTAAAATTGTTATGTGATATATCATATGAAGGATTGCCTCTTATAGATATACTGTATTTCTTTTACTCCGTAAATGATATACAATATATCTATCTGGCGGGAATCCTTGGATTATAAGCTAGTCTCGCGTAAAAGACGAAAATGGCTGATAATCGGGAGGCTCTGTACTAGAAATCAATTTAAATATTAAGTCATGAACTTTAATTTTAAATTTCAAAAAATAAACTTTAACTGGTGCATCAATTGCATTGGCCGGTAATTCAACCTTTCAAATTACCGGTTTTCGTAATCTGGTACCTTTCAATCCCGCCTCAGAACAAATCTAGGGCAGTTGTTTAAAAATTCTGAGGATACTCGTTTTGTAGATCTAGCCTTCTCTAACGATTACACATCTCAAAGTTCCAAACCTTGCTACATCACACCACCAGGTTGGTGCAGTCTATTCTAGAGCACCCTAAACGGTTTTTAAAATCTATCTTCTTTTAGACCCCACATACAAAGCGTCTCAAAATCTACACAAAGTTACGAATAAATGAGAGCAAAAAAGTGATGAGAAGGAATTTTTTTCGATTTTGACTTTTTTTTTTCTAGAATCTCACTTAAACCGCCGATTTTGCCAGTTTTCGACTTCAAACTCTATCTTCTTTTAGACGAATGTTTAGGAATGAAGCCATTTTTTTGACTAAGGTGAGATAAAATATAATGCGGTAAAAGTGATGAGAAGGAATTTTTGAAAAAAATTCTAGAATTCTAGAAAATTGAATTGAAAGGTTGGTGAACGGAATGAAAAGTTTCGAAAAAAAAGTTCGTCTGGATCGGAACAAAAGTTACCACAAATTTGAAGCTGAGATTTCCACTTGATAAAAAGTTGCTTACAGGCTAATCAAAATTTTTAACAATCAAGCGTCAAATTCGATAATTAGGTTTAACATTTTTGCTTAAAAATAATTTGAATAGTTTCTAGAATTCGATTAGACATTTCCGATAATTTTAATGTCAGTGCATCGTGTTTCGGTTGGGTCAAATTTCACCAATAAGAAATGTTTCATATCATGGTGGAATTCGGTTTTATGCGGGTTAAGCAAAAAAAATATCGTTCGAATTTTGAAAATTCTAATTTTGTTAGATTGTGGTTGAATAATAATTGCCACCATGAGATTCCTTGGGGCAACTTAGTCATAACCGATATTTAATGTATCATTGAAAATTAATTCTATAAAGGGCTTCAAAAAATTACGACGCCCACCCCCTTAAACTCGACTTAAGGGAGTATTGGTCGCATTTTAAGGGCCAAAAACAGCGGTTTTTCAGCGTCGCCTCAAGTGAAATACTTTAGAAACAGCACGAACATAAGGATTTCAGTTTAGGGATAATTGAACATTAATCTTGTGGGCCCACAAAACACATCGGAGGCTCTGATTAGCCGACCAATCAGGAACGACCTTTTCAAAAAGTGGCACTATTTTCACTTCTAAAAAGCCTACTCCTCCCTGAGTTTTGAAGATAGAGATACTTTTTATAAGCTTTATTGACCCACAGAGAACGTGGCAGAGCCCCTAGGCGAGTTTTACTCAAAAAAAATTTCATCCGGCGCTTTAAATGAGCAAAAAACTTTTTTTTTTTTTTTTGGGCAAGTTTTTTTGCTCATTTTAAGCGCCGGATGGTTGAAATTTTTTGAGTTAAAACTCAACGTAGGGCTCTGCCCACGTTTTCTGTGGTCATTAAAAGCTATAAAAGTGATTCGTTCTATCTTCAAAACTCAGGGAGGAGTAGGCTTTTAAGTGAAAATAGTGCCACTTTTGGATAAGGTCGTTTTCCTGATTCGAGTCGGCTAATCAGGCCTCCGATGTGTTTTGTGGAAGCAAGATTAATGTTCAATTATCCCTAAACTGAAATCCTGTATGTTCGTGCTGTTTCTAGTATTTCATTGAGGCGACGCTTTGAAAAACCCTTGTTTTGCCTTAAAATGGCGGACCATATCCCTTAACTTTCGAAATTATGATTTATTTAGGGACCAACGAGAAAATTCGAAAAAAAAGTGCTTTCGGATTTTTTTTACAAGACGTAAAAAAAATAAAGAAAACACACAAAGATTTCGAATTTTTTTTTTGATGATTTGGTCGGTATGTTCACGTTTGTTATCACCCAGGTCATTTTTCGAAGCATTTTGTAAGTGTCACAGAGGCCTCATAAAACCAGTACCCCCTTAAACTTGAGAAGAGCCTTGTGTGTCCGGTTTAGTTTTATAAACGTTGAAACATATTTTTAAAAAATTAAATCTTTGAAATTTCTTACGTATGCAAAATCAGTGGTTTTCTTCATATTTTTATATTTTTGCTCATTGGTTTCAGTCTTTCTCAATGATTTACCTCGTAATCCGATTTTAGATTTTTTCGAAAAGATTGACG
The DNA here is from genome assembly GCA_004367855.1 of Oikopleura vanhoeffeni. Classification (NCBI taxonomy): domain Eukaryota; kingdom Metazoa; phylum Chordata; class Appendicularia; order Copelata; family Oikopleuridae; genus Oikopleura; species Oikopleura vanhoeffeni. The sequence continues at coordinate 353,182 of SCLH01000024.1, forward strand.
GCGAAAAATCCGGACTTCTTGCCGGATGTACTTTTTCTTGCTTTAATCGTCATCAGAATTTAGAGGAACAGAAAAATGTTTTAGCTTAATTTCCTCAATTCTTTCCTTTCGAATTCTATCCCCTTTTTTAGAGTCCATTCTATAAGTATAACATGTAAAGATAAAAAACTTTGCGGATTATTTTAGAGCTATTATCTCGTGTTCCCCAAGAAATCAGATTTGATTTGGACCTAAAAAAAAATTACATTCAGAAATTTTGAAAACAGCGTTCTAACGGCGTCCTAGGGGTTTATTTTGGTGGTAAAATGCGAGCCAGCAATTTTGAAATCGGTTATTAACTTGAAGAAATATTGCGAAAGTGTGAATACAGTTCAAATGTATATGATGTAACTATAGGACACAGGTGCTTTTATAGACAAATTTGCGATATTTTTCTTTAGATTTTGCCATATTGTCCTATAGGAGGAGCATGAAAAAATAAATAGAGTAGTGTTTTTGACCACATTGTCCTTGGGTTTGCCATATTAGTCTAAGGTCTTGCCCATATTTTTCCTAAGGCTATTGGCATATTGTCATTATAGACAAAATCACAGGTATATTCACTTCACCCTCCCCCAAAAAAAAAAATAAAGGACTTATCGTTTTATTCTATAAAATATCGCTTATTTTCTTGTATTGTTCTTGGTTTTATTTAAATTTATTACTTATATTTTCCAAAATCTACTTATGTTTCGAAAATGGTCTTCACATCTCTTCAAATTTTCTTTATAATTTATCTTAATATCTCTTTCTATTTTGAACTTACAATTTTGAAAATATAACGACAATTTGATATTTGATAGAATAACTTAAATTTTTTTGGAAATATAATATTTGCCATATTGTCCTTATTTTTAAATCCAAAATATTTTTTTTTGCTCTTCATTCATATTTTTTACGAAAAAAGAGCTTGAATTTATAGATATTTTTGAAAAATATTACCCTTTCGAATTTTCTTGCCATATTTGTCCTGATTGAGGGACGGGACCAAAATAAAAAAGCGTAGGTTTTGGCCATATTTTCTGCATATTGTTCCTTATAGCGGGTTGTCCTTATAGGACGCAACCACAGTATTCCAAATAGAGAAAAAGGAGTTTGATTAACAACACGGATTCAGAAAGGGTAGCATTTTGTATTCTAACTTGGATAAAAATCAGTTTCTCGAAGTTTTGTAGGGCGTAGGGGTTTGTAAAGGAGAACCCCACGGAAATACGTTATATTTCAGCTCTCAGACATGATAGAAAGCTTATTTAACTTCATTTATGAATTTTTTTTTGTAGGGGTTGTTTACGGAGATATAATTATTTGTTATTATTTTTATTTAAAAAATGTGTTTATTTGACGTTCGGTTATTCCATAATCATAAAGTGAAAGAGTTTTGAATTAAATTATCGAGAGAATTATTTTTGTTTCCGAGCAGATTGTGTTATAAGCGAAAATTAAACGCATTTTTTTTTTAAAAATGAAAATATATCAAATTATGAATTTTGATCGGTTTTCATTTCCAAAAAAATGAAAAAACAGAAATTTCGATTGTAAAAATGTTTCCAAAATTTGTATTTTTTCTCAGCGATTAAGATTTTCCTTCTTACTGGCGAGCCTTTTAAAATTTTATCCCGTGACCGCTTATTTGGATGCATTAGTTCACTCTCGATTCAATCTCGAGAATCAAAATATTTTTTTTTTTAATTTTGGAAAATGAAAATTTCAAATGGTTTCTTAGATCCTGGAAAATCGAAGTACACCACGAGGGTTATATCTCGGGAACCATATATGGTAGGATAATAATTTTTTGCTGCATTCAAAATTTTGTTTAACGGTTTGCTTACAAAAAAATTTAAATTTTGACGAAAAAAAAATCATAATTTTGCAAAATTTCATTTTTTTTTTTAAAGTATTTTCATGAAATAATTGACTGAATCTTCGTGATTTAGACATCGTATATGACTTCATTTGTTTGCCATTGCAAATTTTTGATTGCGATACCTTATAAAATTTTAAAAATTTGTATTTTTTTTCAAAAAAATAATTTTGCAAATTGAGAATAAAACATATTTTTGTCAAATTTTGAAGTAACCCAACTTTGACTGCGCATGAAAACTATAACCATTAAAAAGATAGAAAAATAAGGAGCGCATAAAATCATTGACTCGCAATTTTGACGATAAATGATTTTTTTCCACAAATAAAATTTGTTAACTGTGCTCCAAATGAAATTGAACTAGCGCCTAGAGTACCAAAAAACAGCCATTTCGAGGACTTTATCAGGGATTGACAACAATTATTGTAGGTAAATAAATAAAAAAATTTTAAAATTTAGCGCATACTTTTTTTAAAACTAACAATTTAGGTATCCTTTACAAAAATCAGAAAATTTGTTAATACATCCGCTAAATGAATTGAAACCCAGTAAAGTCGAAGATATTGACTTTTGGACCGGTACAAATGACCGGTTTCGATCATACAAAAAACTTATTGGTTACTTTTGACAAATTTTAGACAAAATCTCCTGGGTCTTTCAAAACATGAAACTCAAAGCGAACCTTTATTCAGCTGTTCAGAACAAACGTTTGAAAATCACTAAATGGCGTGGGTACTCCCTTAAATTAAAATATTGTTAATTAGAATATCTATGTTCATGCTTTAATTTTTCTCATATATAATAAATCAGGACAATGTCACGGCTTGTTATAACACTGTGAGGCCAGAGGTATACAAATCCAGCGTCTTTATGCACTATTGTTTGCATCAGAGTTCTCAATTTTTTTATCTTGGTCTAAATTTTAACGCCCTGGCTTGCTATTTTAAAAATAAACCTAGTACGAGGGATGGATTCGAAGAAAATTTACCGCATTGATTCGGCTAAGAAATACGATCCCACCATAGAACAACCAAATTATATCCATTATTTTATTCTTTTCATGATAAATCATACATTTTTATCCATCGAATTGTAAACTAGTTGCATTAAATAAGAGTAATAATGAAACTATAACATAGTAAGTACCGATTTAAATGGAATTAAATTGGTGTCGGTGCCCCAGTTATCTTAAAATCGCCTAAATTAAAAAAGGCAATAAGGACCACGTTTCAAGGCCAAAATTGTTTTTAGCTTCGATTTTTAATCGAAATTTGATGTGAAAAAAGAGCATGTTGTAAACGAGGATTTTTCGATTATTTTCAAAATAAAAGATTGTTAAATTTTAGAGAACTGCACTTGCCTGTTATCGAACATCGCCGCGTTTATTTTTCAGACAAAAAAAGTTTTTAAAACGAAAAAAAATCTAAGTATTAATACACGCCTACATTATTATGGCTTTTCGACATTTAAATAATTTTTGAAAAATTACATTCAAACATTTTTAAGGGGTGGTCTTTTGTCCATATTTTAACAAAATTTTAACGTTATGGTTCAAGCTCTATTGCTACTTTAAATAAGGACAATGTCTGGAATATTTAATCAGTCCGGCATTTGGTTTTAAATTTCTAAAAGTTCATTTATTTGAGTAACTGATACGTATAGTCTTCTTACCCCTTTAAGATCATTATTTTTTAAAGTTTCAGTGTATGCCGTGTTCTCACAAGGGACATGTTTTGGATTTTTTTTTTTTTTTTTGCTTTGTTTTCTTATTTTGGTGTCAATTTTTCACATTTGCTGGTGAAAATACAAAGCCAAAATTTACACGACTTTAGGGGTCAATTGTTTTCTAAATATTTCAGTTACGTTGGGTTTTGGCAAAATTTTGGCCTTATAATGACACACAATTACCACGCTTTTAGTTCGCCAAACTTTTATCTCGCCATAACAAATTATTTGCGCCCCAAAGGTATGTAAAAAATTAAAAAAAAAATTTTGAAAGCCTTTTCGACAAAATATTTCCCGATATTAAAACTTAATTCAATGTTTTATGAACAACATTTGCTACAAAACAGATGTATGTCTACTTTTATTATCCTAAGGTAGCTTTTTTGCAGCAGTTATATAAAAGGGGCGGGACGTAATTTCATATGGTCAAAATTTTTGAACTTTTCAGAAGTCAGTCGACTGTATAATATTTTTATTTCGCTTGAAGCGACACCACCCACACCGGTATTATACTAGGAATTATATTTCACAAATTGGAAAAACATCTACAGGTCCTATTCGTTTGGCATTTCCATGACACTTTTTTCTTAATGAGGAATCTCATTGGCTGTGAACTTTTCTCATTATTTCCGGACATAGTCAGAACTCACAAAAAAAAAGTTTTTTTTAAGAATTTTAGCGCTTCTGTTCCTATTCGGACTCAAATCTTCTTTTGTTTTCTTTCTTTAGATTTCGATCGTCATTTATTTTGGGACATTTTTTAAAACTTTTCCCCGAAAAGTGCGCGAAGAATAAAATTTGAATATCCAAAAAAAATCTATTATGGCCGTCAAAATGATACCCATGTCCATATTCGCATTGTTTCCGTCCAAAGGAAAAATGTTCCGAAATTGGATGCAATCGAATAAATATTGCAGTCCATTTTGGCACCAAGATACGCCGGCCACGCTAAAAAAGCAGGAGTTATTTTTTTTAATTTATTGATTTTGATACAAAAAGATTCTTGTCCTTTTATAGACGCATTTTTTCATTTTGAAAATTGCGTAGGTGAGGCCGAATGTTCGTCAGTTTTCTTGTTAAAGCCAAATTTACAGCATCAAAATTAGATTTGGCTGTGAAATTTCAATTGAATTTAGCATAAATGTTTTTTAAGTTTTTCTAATTGCAAAAATTGAAACACATTCTTTTGAAGGAGTGTTAAGAGTGAATGGGTTTTCATCAAAATTTGGAAACGTTAAATAATGTTGTTGCTTCATTTTTTTTTAATTTTGCTGCGATCCGGCACTTGTGGATGATTTTTGAAATTATTTAAAGGTCATTTTCGTTTTCCTCGATATCGATTTACCGATGAAACGAAAATATTGTTGAAATAGGGGGTAATTTTCACAAAAATGAAACCACAAGTGCCCGGTTAGAGAGCAAAATTTTAGCCATAAACACTTAATTGGCAATTCGAATGTTAAATTCGTGGTAAAATAGCTGAAAATGCATTAAATCCCACACTTCTTCAAACATTTGGGTTTATATTGCAATTTTAAAATTAAAAAAAAAATTGCTAAAGAAGCTTTTGGAAATTTCAGCCAAATAAAAAATTTTTAGGCTGATAAAATTTGTCTCTAACAAAACTGTTATTTGGTCCGATCTTCGATTTCGTCCACAACTTCGACTTTTTTTTTTGAAAAAAAAGAACATTTCAGTTGTTAAAAAATCAAATCCATTTTACCGATTGATAGGAAAATTAAAAATAAGCTTATAACATAGCACAGCTTACAGTTGTTTAGGTGTTTTATATAAAAATGATGAAAAAAGTCGTCTTACCAAACTAGGATGAACCCATTTCTTTGGAACATTTGCTCACAGATAGGTCAATAGCCAAGGCACAGCGGATAGCGCCACAGCAAGTAAGATTTAAAAAATTATCATAGAAATTGTTCGGGAGGAGAGCATGAAACTTCATAATTGCGTCAAGTATATTGAAATTCTGACGTAGGGTAGCAAACCATTTCTAGCCTTGGTCGGCATAATATTGTAGCGTTAAGGGATTTGGGCAAATTTCGAGCTCATTATTAGCTTGAATTGAAATTGATACATACTTCCGTCATGAATAAACCACGACGGTTCGAAGTACAAGAGAAAAGGTGAAGGAGGCACCAGTTATAGCGCAAGTAACGAGACCATAGTTTTTGATGAAATATTCATAAAACCAGGTTTGCTAAATTTAGTTATTAATTGAAAGCGGTTTAATTTTTTTCATTTAAAAAATTATTTTTTACGTCAAAAAATTTAAGAAAATTGAGAATATGTCGAGTCATTTTTAAAAGTATTCAAACTTGGATTTGGAAGTAAAATTTATGAGGAAAAATTCAGCATAAAAAAAATATAACCCAAACTTGTAAAAATAAATTAAAAGAGCGCAAATTTTTTATAAATACCAATAATCCCATTTTTTGGTTCATTCAAAATTATACGTTTCGATGATCACCAATTTTTTTCGAAAAAAGGCTTAATAAATTTTACATACCTGAGAATCCACAAATTTCAGCAACAATCCAAACAACCAGCCAGTGCTGATGAACTGATTACAATGTTTGAAGACGCATAAGCTTGAGCAGAAAGAAAGTTGGAAAATATTGGAGTTTAAAGTACGCCAAAGCCAATTCCGGGCACAAAAAACTGGAGATTTAACCCAGTGGTCCTAGGCACCGGATCCAGTCAACCAATCCTTTGTGAAAATTCAGTTTTTGCTGGCTTTTTTTAGTTTTTAATTCTTGAGAGAGGGAGTTAGGTCATAAATTTTCGCAGGAACAAAGAAGTTCGATTAAATAAAGAAATGATGTTCCAGGCGGCTATTACCAATCCACCCAATCCAAGGCTGTGAAATCGATAGCTACAGAAGCTAATAAAGGACCCAAAAGCATCGCAGTTTGGTCATTCGTCGCGTTACCCAGGCATTCAGCGACGGTAAGAAGCTAAATTACAAAATTATCAACTCAAAACTTGAAAAAAACGGTTCAAACTATTTTTTAGCCATGGATGTTTTTTTTTAATTGAAAAGTGCATAAAAAAACAGAAAAAAAATTAAGGAAAAAATCATGCTTAAAATTATTTCGGCTGCAAGAAACCTTCTGAAACAAATTTTAAACACTGAAAACCGCGATTTATCCATATTTTCGATGCTGGATATAAATAACCAAAATATATTTTTAAAATAATGGTAATATTTAAATGGTTTAGACAATTATTTTTTTGAATGGATTACCGTTTTCCAAAATTGCAAGGAATTTAACAAAGGCATTACAAAGTTGAAGCCTGATTTTAGAAAACCGTTTAAACTGATAACGATGGATAAAAATAATTGATAGATACTTTTTTAGAAAACTCTTTTGTATATCGAAAAGAAGGATTAAATTTTGGGGGTTTCTTGGGGGGTTAGGTCTATAAAACTTACTTTTTTCATTGTGTCTGTAGAAAGATAGAAATGTCACGTTCCTACGGGTCTTGTACATATATTTGGTGTAATATAACCAATTAGAAACAAACAAGAGTTATTGCTTTTGGGAGCCAGTTATTCGCCTATTTTCGAGAACTGGACTATTATTTGGCTTTGATTTTTTCACCAAAGTCTTGGAAGTCATTGGTCACAGTCCAATCGAATCATAGAATGTAGTTCAGTCACTTCTGCGACGTGACATTTCTTATCTTTTCTACAGGACGCACAAGAAACAAATTAAGTTTTTAGACCTACCAGGCATAATTCTTCCGTATNCAGCGTTATGGAGAATCAAGCGGAGTTTATCGGCGTGTTTAAAAATCCTGCTTGTATCATGCCGTGTTTTCTAACACTTGAATACGGAGTTGTATACTGCTATGATTCTACTTCTTTTGGAGCGAACGTTATAAATATGGAGTGTTCTAGTAAATTTAAGGGAGTTGATCAAGTAAAATAGGCCAGGGTCAATTTAATTGAGTACCCGTCGGCATGAAAGGATTTTCAAAGTTGACGATGATTTGTCAAATACCCTTCCCCATCCGATGAACCGGATATTCGAAATTTTAATCATTTTCGGCGCTTAAATTATTCATGCAAAAAAAGTTAAAATTTTATGAAAGATATTCGAAGATATGTCACATATCATATTGTGGTCATTTTAATTTCGAAATAAAAAAAAAACGTTATTTGCGGTGTCATGAAAGTAGACTGTTTTCATCAGCATTTTACTGTCATGACATTCACAACTGTCACCGTGCAGTATAAAGATTAGTTACATGAACTAATCATTTTATTTTTCTTATTCGGTATTTCTTAACCCTTGTGAGCACAGAGCCACAACTGTGGCTCGAGCATACCTAAAATCATACGAAAAAGGCGAAAAACGGGATCGTAGAATATTTTCTTTCTAATACAATATAAAAAATATAGATTCGGTTCCAAAAAAATAATTATATTTTTTCCCGAATGTTTGGTTCCAGTATTACGGGGAGTTTCTAATGATTTGATTATCAGATACAGGCGATCAAGTTTACTTTTCAAAAGAGTATATTCGAAATACTTGCAAAACCTCGACAAATGCGTCAAAAAGAACTGTATCGAAACCCAACAAATTTGAATAACCTCAAAATAATAACTTCAGTATATATCCTTTAACCTTGTGTAGCATATAAAAAAAATCCGCCAAGGCACAGAGCCACAATTGTGGCTCTACTTTGAATCCGTTGTTTACAGAAAAGCCTGAGGTACTTTTTTTTTATTTGTTTTTTTAAGGTGCGACAGATTTCCTTTTTACCACTTTGCATTAGAAACATCTTAATAAAAACTTAATTTTTAAATTCTGAAATTTGAAAAAAGCTCCAGTTAGGCTCTGAAATTTTGAAAAAAGGCTAAAAAGCCCCAGTAAATTCGAATTTGAAAAAAGCTCCGTAGCTCTGAAATTTGAAACAGGCTAAAACCCAGTAATTCTGAAATTGAAAAAAGCTCCAGCTAGCTCTGAAATTTGAAAAAAGGCTAAAATGCCCCCAGTAAATTCTGAAATTTGAAAAAATCTCCAGTTAGCTCTGAAATTGAAAAAGGCTTTAAATCTGTTCTAGAATCCTGTGGTCACTAATAGACCACAGTGGTTCTTGAGCCAGTTTTAGACAAAAAGATGACGCATCATAGAAATAATGCATTGAAATAAATTACGGACAAAAGCGAGTTATTAAGTAAAAACTGCTCAGATTTAAAAAAAAATATTTTTATGTCTGACATCTATACGAATCATTATCACTATATATAGCATCATTTCTGTTCATTTTTATTGATTTTATATATTATTTATATATTTATATTTATATATTTTATTTTTTATTATTATTTAATATTTTTTTTTTATTATCATATTTATATTTCTTTTTGATTTTTTATTTTTTTTTTTTATTTATTTATATTTTTATATATTTTATTTATTTAATATTTTTATTATATTATTATTTATATTTATTTATTTTTTATTTTTTTTTTAATAATTTATATAATTTAATTTTATTTATATTATTTATTTATGTTTTTTGTTTTTATATTATATTAAAATATATATTTAATAATATTCATTTTTTTTTTAATTTATATTTTATTTTTAATTTTTTTTAATATTATTTATTTTATTTTTATTATTCTTTTTAATTCATATTAATTTATTATATTATTTATTTTTATTTTATAATAATATTTAATTATATTAATATTTTTTAAATATTTTTAATATTTATATTATATTATTTATATTATTATTTTATATTTTATTAATTCATATTTTATAATATTATTTATTATTTTTTTTTTATTATTTCAATATATTTTTTTTATTTATTTAATATTTTATTAAATTTTATTTTTATTTTTTTTGTTTCAATATTTTATATATTATTTTTTTATGATAATATTATATAATATTTATAATATTTTCATTTATAAGCATTATAAATTAATAATTTTATATATTGTTATTAATATTTTTATTTTTTTTTTTTCTATTATTATTTATTTTTATATATATTTTTATTTTTATTTTTTTTTTAAATATTTATTTTTTTTAATTTTTTATTTTTTTTTTATTTTTTTATATAATTAATATTTTTTATTTTATATTATATATTTTTATTATATTATTATATATTTATTATATTTTTATTTTATTATTAATAATTACAAATTTATATTTTATTTTATTTTATATTTTTATAATATATTATATATATTTTTATAAAAAAAAAAAAAAAATTAAAAAAAAAAATTATTTTTTTATTTTTTTATTTTTTATATATTAATAATTTTTTATATATATTTTATAAGATTAAAATTGTATTTATTTTTTTATTTTTTATTTATATATTTTTATTTTAATTTTTATTTTTATTTTATTATTTTATTTATTATTTTTTATTTATTATTTTATTTTTTTGTATTTTTTTTTCTTTCACTATATTATTTATTTCTTTTCTTTTTTTTTATTTTTTATATTATTTATTATTTCATTTATATTAATTATATTAGTTTATTAATAATTTCTTCTCTCTCCACCCTTCACCCCCACCCTCCTCACTTCCCACCCTTTTTTCTACTTCCCTCCCACCACCCCTCCTCTCAACTCTCCCACCACTCTCACCTCCCTTCCCTCCTCACCCCTCACTCCCTTTTGTCTTCCTTTATTTGTGCTTTTTATTTTATTTTTTTTTTGTGTGTATATTGTGTATATTTTTTTTTTTTTTTTTTTATTTGTTATTTTTTTGTTTATTATTTATTTTTTTATAATAAATCTCTTATTCATTTTAATCTATATTTTATTCATTTTTTTTTATTTATTTTATTTATTATTTTTACCCCCATATTTTATATATTTACTTATTTATTTGTTTACTTGTTTTAATCTCCTCCATCTTCATTTTGCCTTTATTTTATCTATTTTTTTTATTTCATTTGAAAAATCACGGATTTTGAAAAACCATCCGAATATTATTTTTCAATAAACGCAAAAACATAAAAACAGCTGTGATATTTGTATAAAATATTGATCTAACAAAAAATATTTAGGCTAAATAGAACAGGTGGTCGTCTGCCCACTGTCTTGCCCAATGTCTCACTGTTGCCCATTGGCATATCAATTTTTAGCCCAATTTTTAGGACTCAATTTGGTTCAAAATGGTTGTCCAGTGGTACTTCTGTTGTCTATTGGCCGTCACGCACTTGTATATTGAGTACCACTCTGGCAGGTTTTCCCAGAATTACGTCATTTTTAAAACATATCTTTCTCAACTGAACTCTATCTCAAGAAAGTTAAACGTATCGTCTATAGCGGTGTTCGAATGCCCACTTTAGTCTTAGTGATTTCTTAAGTAAAATAAAAGCCAGAATGCTTTCGATATTGGGAGCCGCTAAATTAAATCGGCTGAAGTACACCAAGCAATCACTAAGACAATTATTCACGACAACATTAGTTGGATTTGAACTCGCACTATAGAGATAGTCAACGTTTTTCGATGATGGTGTTCGGTTGGTAAAATGATATGCGCTCAAGGTTTTACTAATTATTTCTTTGTGAAATTGATCAATTTAGAAACTATAGAAATCGAAAAAATTTCGGCGTATTATGGCGTGGGTGATTTGTGCTCAAAATGCGAAATTTTTTGAAATCTCATCAAAATTTTTGAATTTAATCTCCAAAAATTTCGATTTTGACGAAATCACCTACGCCATAATACCGGAATTTTTTCGATTTTCTTATAGTTTCTAAATTGATCATTATTTCACGAAAAAAAATTATTAAAAACCTGAGCCATAATCATTTTACACGAACTTCATCTCAAAATGTTTATTCCGAACATCGCCTAAAAGAGAAGTTAACATTTTGAGATGGAGTTCGGTTGGTAAAAGATATGAGAAGGGGTTTTGTGTTGTTCCGCGGCGACTTGAGTGTTTTTGAGTTCACCTACATAGAGATTTAGTTCTACTGTACATAAGAGTTACTGCAAGTACACGTGAATTTCATAGCATAAAAAAACAGGATGTTAGTTTAGTAACACGCACAGGTTTACTGTCTTTGATGAAAATTTGTTTTTTCACTTTTCAATGCTTTTATAAGCATATCTTACATGAATAAGTTGTATAAATGTTTGATTCGTTTACTAGGGTGCGCAGTTAGTAATTCTATTTTGGGCACTAGTTATAGTTGATACAAAAATGTCATAGAATCATCAGAATAAATTATTTAGAATTGGCATTTTTTTCAAGAATATTTAAAATTTTTCAAAGTTACTTTTATTTTTACAATTTCGCTAATATACATCAAAATCATTTTTTAAGACTAACGAAATTAAAAAAAAAATCGACCACCGAAAGTTGACGGATATATTTGTTGCATATTTTTCTCATTTTGTTGCTGGCTCGTGAGTTGCAGGCTCGCCCAATTTTCGAAAAAGTCCATTCTGAATACGAGCTAATTTAATCATTCTTGTACCATTCAAAATTGTCTTGTATATTCAAAAAATTAGTACCTCACACCCTCTAGAATCTATTTTAATTTAATATTCGACAAGAAAAAATTGGCTTATCATTACGGTAGAGAGTAATGACTGTGAATAAGATTTCTTTTTCGAATATAAGGGGCCCAATTTTAAAACCTTTAAAATCGTTTTAACCATCTGTATTTCAGTGGTGAATTGACTTTATATTTAAAAGTTGAAATTTTCGATTTTTTTTCCGAATATTTTTTTTGAAACTTTGGGGACACATTTATAAAGACATCTAAAATTGCAATATCCAAAAAAAACGATCCAGTAAAATATTGATATGTGCTTTTATTAAAATAACATAAGTATTACATTCATCAGGTCAGATTTCTGGATTAACTTATTAATTTCTAGAAAGCAAGCCATCATCATTGATCAATTTAAAAGGTGAAAAATTCCTCAGAAATTTATCTCTTTCAGAATCTTTCAAAGTCGGATTCCGAGAGCGAACCACAATTTGACAGTTATGTGAATTCCAGCATATTAATTCGTCTATATACGTATTCCATATCGTAATTTGCATCTTATATTTCTATCAGAATAATTTCATTCATGATATTTTGGGAAAGATTTTGAGGTGGATGACAATATCATTTAGGTGTTTCTAATAGTTGTTTCANTTTTTTCAAATTTCAGAATTTACTGGGGCTTTTTAGCCTTTTTTCAAATTTCAGAGCTAACTGGAGCTTTTTTCAAATTTCAGAATTTAAAAATTAAGTTTTATTAAGATTTTTCATAATGACAAAGTGGTAAAAAGTGAAATCTGTCGCACCTATAAAAAAAACTATAAAAAAAAGTACCTTAGGCTTTCTGTAAACAACGTTCAAAGTAGAGCCACAATTGTGGCTCTGGTGCCTTGGCGGATTTTTTTTTATATGCTCACAAGGGTTAAGAGATATACTGAAGTTATATTTTAGAGGTTATTCAATTTGTTGGGCTTTCGATACAGTCTTTTGATCGCATTTTGTCGAGGTTTTCAATTTAATTTCGAACATATAACTTTTGAAAAGTAAACTTATCGCCTGGATCTGATATAAATCATTAGATTTTTAATTACCCATTTTTAAATCCGCCAAATGATTTTGAAACCGCGAAAATTATTTGAATTACTGTTGGTACGTCTAAGAACAATTTTAAGTTAATACAAAAATGCCGACGGTTACCCCATAGATACCCTTGATAGATAAAAAAATGTTTTATAAGATAAAATTCATTTGACGATTACAAAAAGTAAAAAAATAAACGTATTTTTTTGCAGCTTGTTTTGACCAGTATTAAAAGGGTTGTGATGCAAAGGTTACCATAATTCCTAGATCAAATATCGCCGAAAAAGTTATATTGGACGAATTGAGCACGACAACGATGACTTTGCGATTTGTCAACGCAAAATTCGCAACAATTTATATTTGAAAAATTATGAAACAATGCAGATCTTATTTTCTACGAAGGAAAAACCTGTCGTAAAAGAGTTCTTCACCCATAACGAAACCACAATCAAATGCCATGCTCACACTTGCTTTGGTCTAATAGAAGGAAAGTTTTTTTTTCAAAAAATCAGTGAAACATAAAAATATTAATCACTTTATATAATCCATGTGAGAGCTCTGTCAAATTATTCAGTTCGAATGTGACGACAACGGCTTTTCGGACGTTTTTGATACAAAGGCTTTTTATTTGGTGATGGTAAATATCAAAGATTATGCTATGCCTGGAAATTTTTGCAAGTGCCTTTTTTGTCGGCATTGGTTAATGCTGCATTAACCATTCCGCAAAAATTCTAGGCATGGACATGATTCTTACGATATATTCGTGTGAAGAATCAATAATTAAAAACAAATTATAGAATCCTCTGTGTTAAAAATTAACCATGTGCTAACATTGTTCCCCAGCAAATTCATTACAAAGTAAATGTCTGTGCAGTCCATTTTCTCATTAATCATATACAACTGCTATACTTATATGTCATTTTCGAAATATAAAAAGATCCTAGGCGTAGCTTTTTTTAATAGTTATTTGTATGGTTATGAGCGTATCTTTTAATGTCTGATTTTTACACACGATTAAGATTTTTTTTAATATATTTTGATTTTTACATCGTATGTGTTCAAATATAAGAACCATAGTTATTAATATCGTTTCCAGAAAATCATACTCAAGGTGTCTTTTGGTTGGTCTTTTATTTTTTCATCGTCACTTATGTTTTAAAATTATGGGTTTGCGCATTTTTTTGTAATTTACAGCCTTTCATGGCGAAATTCCAAAAAATACCTCATAGCGATTCCAGGACCATGAGCTTCTTATATGATCATAAGTTATATCCCTTAATGACATTAAGTATCTTCACAACTGGTGAATCCGTGTATCAAAACTCCAAAAAATCTTTTGTTTGTCTCATAAGACTTTCTGGCTTATGGGCAAAAAAAATTAACTGCTCTTTAGGGCTACTGGTCGCTGGAATTGATTTTTATCGATAAAAAAATTAGCCACCAGGGCTTCGGTGATATTTGAGATCAGCTTGTTTGTAGAACTAGCCTTTAGCTTGCGATGTGCCAAAACGTTTTTGTACCGGGTATGCATACACTCCTCCAAACATAAGGGACACAAGAAGACCCAAGCCAAAATGGGAAAAACTATCTCCTCCTAGGAATTTTATGTTGAAATTGGCTGATATTTTGACATAACTTGTAAAAGTGGGAGGCCAAACTTTTTTCTCAGCCAGATTTTCTATTTTTTCTAAGCTAGCTCATACAAATACAAAAATATTCTGAGTCACTTTTTGAGATTTCAAGCCCGAACTCAAAATATGAATTTTCAAGGTCAGGTGAAAATTTTTCGAAAAAAATGTTATAGACTCAAAAAGAAACACTGATCAGAAAGTTGGCTTACGCCAAGGTATACTTTGAAGTTTTAGTGGTTAAATTAAAGCAAACGTTATTTTTTAACTTCATTTAAAAAAAATCTAAAATTTCGAAATTTTTTGATAATTTGGTCGATAGTACACTTTGTTATCACCCCAGATCAATTTGGAGCAATTTCAAAGCCCAAAAGGTCTCATAAAATCAGCGACCAGTACCCCCTAAAAACGACATCCCATAATTTATTCCCGAAATTGCAAAGAAAAAACATAGCGAAAAATACCTCCTAAATTAAATTTAAAAATCTGTTGAGTTTCTGCTAACGACATTTTCAAAAAATAATTTTTTTGTGTTTAAAAAAAA
>SCLH01000024.1:382319-395596 GCA_004367855.1 Oikopleura vanhoeffeni
GGTCGCCTTGACCACCCCCTTAAGGATGTGGAGGACGATGATTTGGCTCTTTTTTACACATTTTCAAGTAAAGTTTCTGACAAACCTGGCTTCAAAAATAATTATTTTTTTTTCAAAATTCGTAGTACAACTCTTAAGCTCCATTTTTTACTTTTTTAGTACAATCCTTAAGTAGAACCCTTAACCCGTGTGAGCACAGCACCTTTATAAAGGTGTTTGCATATTTAAAATCATCTAAAATATGCAAAAAAAACATCGTAGAATTGGTCTCCTTCGAATACATTATAAAGAATTTTGCAAGGATGTCAAAAAAATGACTTATTTTATTTGGAAATTTTGTTCAAATTTTACGGAGGGTTGTTTTTTTGAGATTTTTTTCCAATCTTTTTCCTATAAAAAAAATTAAATGCGACCTATTACGTCAATTGAAATTTGAAATAGCCAGTTTTTAGGAAAGTGTTTTGTCCATGGTTGACACTCAAAACAAAGATTAATTTGTATACAAGAACAGATATTTTTTTCAGAAGTCATATTTCAAAATTTTCGCTTTTAAGTATTTCACGAAAATATTTTAATTATTAAAAAAATAATTCGAGCAACTAAATATTGTCCACAGAGTTTCGTCCACCCAAAACATTTACCTCTCTCTGTATATTTGAAACAAAAATTCTTGCTCCTAAAAATAATCAAAAGTGACGGATAGCTCGTCAATCAGAACGTGCTACAAAAATAACGGAATTATTTTTTCAAAAAATGTATCCTAGTTTTTAGGGTACAACAATGATTTATGCCTAAATAAACCGGACAGAACGTAGCAAAACACCGAAGTTGAGTTTTTTTGAAAAATTCTTGAATTTGCTCTCAGTATATCCTAAAAAAACTGTATTCGAGTCGATCACCTTGTGAGGGTTCTCAATCAATAATGTATCTCTTCCCTGGATTGTCAACGTCACACCTTTCGAACCCAGCATAAATGTGGCAGCTGAAAAGTCCGTGCAAAACACCAGTTGGAGTTTTGTCTAAAATTTTGACTCGTTGTTCTGTAAATCGTGTTTTTAAATTTTCACAAAATCACAGAAATTTCAACATTTTACATAACGAAATATTTTTGAACTCATTCAAAAAGAGCTTTTCCTAGGCCATTTATCAAAAAAACGCAGTACCAAATGCTTTGTAATTTCCATATTTTCGATAAAAGGCGATAAAAATAAAAATTGAAAAATTTGTTTCTAGAGGCCTCATTTTGCGACGAACCCTCCCCTTAATCATTCAAAAATATGAAAAATACGCAGAAACTTTTCCTTGAACCTTATATGACAATCGGTAACGAATAATGAGAAATATACAAAGAAATAATTAAGTTTAATTTTCTCTTGGTTATAGGTTCAAATGTTATGTGAGTGATTAAAAAACAATTTTAGGCCGTCGCACTTCCGAAAAAATAATTTTCAACTTTTAGAAAATTTTTGGAGTCCATTTGCAGAAAACTTTACATTCTAAGAGACATTGGTAAAAATTATTGAATTAATTCATAATATTTTGGGTACCAATTTTGTATGGAAAATTATTTTTTTTAAAAATATATTGAAATACGACAGAAACGCTGCCCTAGAAATCAAAAAATAATTTTTGATGAAAAAGTTTAATTTTTTTCTATAGATCCGCTGTGATTATAATCAGACACGTATGTGTCTGCTAATATTGTTCAAGCAAACTGTACCCTTGAAGCTCTTTGGTGCGCATTTGGATATGTTAATTTTTTATCATATTTCAAAATTTTCGATTCGCCGCACTTTTTGTCGATTTACAGCCACATTCAGAAATAGTTCCTTACAAATATTGCCTCACTACCCCTTGGGCTTGTTAGCATTCCGAAAATGACGTTGTTTGAATAAGGCGGAAAAAGAAATAGGAAACCTTTCAGAAAAAATTATACTCAATTTACCGGTTGGATCGGAAGATTGCTATGAAAAAGTCAGAAGTAAAATGCTTCCAGAGATTACGAAACTATTCCTAAGATTTTTATAAAGAATAGTATATGGTAAGAATAAAAGTTGTTGAGTCCCTCGAAAAAGCCTTTCCAGCACTACAATATAAGGGGTAGCATCGACTCGGAGACTTGAGTCAATTTAACTTACGAAATTAATTAGCTGTTTATTACTTTTTTGTGCTTATTATATCTTAGCTGAACCAGAATAAATGATGGCAGCTACTTTTAAAGAATAATTTTTGTTTATTTTAGGAAAAGATTTGAGTCCGAACTTTAATTTTGATTCGTAAAATTTTCAAACAAATCAAAGCATATGATGAAATTTTCCGCATTTTTGTTAAAATTATTTTTTATTATTTGAAATTTGTTGAATAAAATAAAAAAAAGAGCCACACCTTTAAACTTTTTGATCATGTACATATTGCAGTTGATCTAACTATTTAATCTTCTGTCGATTATGTATATAATCTTTTATGTCATTTTATATTATTATGTATATTGTTTTTGATCTAGTATATATTAGATTATTTGATTAAATAATGATTACGTGATGAAGAGATTTCTTAAAAAACTTCTAAGTTATTTTGTCAGGATCCAAAATTATCAGGTTATAATTATGTAAATACTATTTTATATATGAATGTAATATATATAATAATTATTAATTAAGTAAGTTTTGAAATAAAGTTAACTTATTATGATTTTATGTTGTAAGTATTATATGTATTATATTATGTATATCTGTTAATATATTTTAATATATATGTATTATAAATTTTATTATGATTAATTATTATTATATGTTTATTGAATATATGTATAAGTATATTTTGTTAATGATATATAATTTATGTATTTAGATATTATATTAATTTTAATTATGAATATGTATATTAGTGTTATTATGTATTATATTATGTATTATATATGATTATATTATGTATAATATATGTATTATTATGAATAATTATTATTATATTATGTATTATACTTATGTAAATATTTGTATTTATTAGATATTATTATTTTAATAGTATTATATTATGTATTAATTAGATATTATGTATTATATTATGTATTATATTATGTTATATATTATTATATATATTATATAATATATATTCTCAATAAAAAATCAGGTAGAAGATCACTTACAACAATCAACTGTATTTAATTTTTTTGTATCTATTAATATCCGGTTAATGTCAAACTAATGTGAAGTTGGTCGGGCGCATTTTCAATTTCTAAACTCGGCTGAATTTTTAACACTCGGCTGTATACTCGATAAGGCCATTTGGCACTAAATTTTAAAAATTTTATGCCTAGTAAAAATTTCAAAGTAAATTGTGGGGTGTAATAGGCGCCATTTATTTAGATAGTAAGAACATTTTTAGAATATCAAAACGCAATTGAAGGTCATTTTTATCTCAAAAAATGTGTTTTTTTCTCTACTTTTTGCTTTTTTGACCATTTTCGCATGGAAAAAAAACTTTCATATCCAAGGAAATTTTTTAATATCGCAACATAGAACGAAGACTTTATTAGCGCCATTACACCCGGGACAATGTCTGAAATTTATTATTATCGTCTTCAAAAAAAATTATTTATGGTCGGTTAAGTTGGAATGTAGTTCCAATGAAAAGTGGTTTTTTATATTTTCACCAGATAGTTAGTTATGTTAAAGAAAATTAAAAATATATACACGTTTGCAGAATGGACACCTTTTATTGAAGTAAAAATAAAAAATAAATTTTCACTTTTTCTTTCATATCCTTTTTATCATTTTTGTGTTAGAATGCCGTAGCCACAACGTAAATCACACGTTAAAAAGAGTAGTGGCTACGCATTCTAACCAAAAAGTGATAAAGGGATATATCGCTCTGAAAAATGTACCCAATCAGCACGGATCGATGCCACTCCTTAAAGCATGCCAAAGTCTTATTCGCATCATATATTGATCTCATTTACATATAATGATAATCATCGAATGTTTCCGTAGATTCGAGGAAACTACAGATGTCTTCTCCATAAATCTTGATTTATTTAATGAATTATTTTTTTCTTATTTGGAAAATATTTTATTTTTAACAAATATACCGATTAGACAAAAAAATTGAGTAGTTTATTATAAACAAATGGAAGGTTGAAATTATCGCTAAGTTTTCTGTAAACACCGCTCAAAGTTCAACTTTTTGGAAACTCCTGGTTGCTTCGTGAACTTTCTATGCCTTCAAGGGTTAAGAAAGTGTGCCTGCCTACCTGGGCAAGGCGTTAGTGGAAACCAAAATGTTCTATAACATGTCGCCGGCTGTTTCAAAACGTTGAATAAACTATGTCTGATAATAAACCGGCGAAAAGTGTGCAAAAAGATTACATTGTAATTACATACTCAAAAGTTATAAAATTGTGACGATCAAAATTCTGGTGATAAATAACCTAATATTGAACTGAATTGATTTTTTTCAACTAGACTATTATTCAACCAACACAATTTAAGTTTGTTT
Organism: Oikopleura vanhoeffeni; assembly: GCA_004367855.1. NCBI lineage: Eukaryota > Metazoa > Chordata > Appendicularia > Copelata > Oikopleuridae > Oikopleura > Oikopleura vanhoeffeni. The sequence continues at coordinate 386,814 of SCLH01000024.1, forward strand.
AACAGACTCTGTTAATTTGAAGTTTGGCATTTTTTATTTTGAAAATCAGTCCTATCGTTAGAATATTATTTTGGTCGTTTTCTAATTACGATTGTCACCATGCGTTAAAGAGTTCCCGTCGGCATAAAAAAAAAGTCTTATTTCATCTGGCAAAATCATATTTCTTCTATTTGCATTAATCAAAATCATGAAATTGCGGATTCAATGCAAATATGTTTATTGTTATGGGATCACCAGAACGGCTTAGGTTGCCGTTGCTATTATACAGCAGCAGCGGCTGAGCAGCCATTATGATGAAAAACGCGCTAACCAAGGTTAGTTATTCTTAATGGCACACCCTACTCATGACGATTACGGGAAAACCATAGGCGAACCATGGAAACGTTTTTTGCATTCAACTGCCAACTAAAAAAAGCTCAATGACAATTTGTTTTATTTCGGACTACCGTTTACTGGGTAACCAGCGGATATCTATTTTCGGTTTAAAATGTGAGGAAAAAAGTTTGAAACTTTGTTTTTTTGCCTTCCAGGAATTCACCACAAATATAAGCTCAAGCAAGTAAAATGTGGTAGACAATCGTATTATTAGAATGAACAAAATAAAATTGATCTTTTCAAGCTGAATTTTAGGAAAAAAAAAATTGGGCCCACCGAGATCCAAACGTACCAAATCATTACATTTCCGTTTAATATTCGGTGAACCGGATCCAAATCTCATTATTCAAAATTTTTCCAGTGAAGCTTTTTTAGTTGTAAGTTGAATACAAAAAACTTTTTGTCGATTAGCATTATGCTGTAGGGTTTCCCGATAATCGTCTTGGATAGGGTCTTTCCTTAAAAACTTCCTTAAATATAATTTACACATCTCATCTTGCTAACAAGAACAATTTATTTAAAGGCGGGTTTGTTCATATGCAGTCATTCTTCTGAACTCGTATACTGTCAACTTAATTCACGATTTTGATCTCAACGACCAAACTAATTATTTTTAAATAAATTAAAGAGTTTGTGGTCCGAACCATCAAAATGGGTTTCGGTGATGCATGGTGTCTTGCTAAGGTCGCTTTTTTTTCGGTTGCTCCACTCTAAGGGGTATCTGTCTTAAACTGACTTTACGTTTTTTTGAGGACAGAGTACGTGACGAGAATGTCTTTTTCAGAATTCGATTGTTATTTTTGTCGCGAAAACAATACGCCGGTTTTTTGCATCTTAATCTTAACCGAATTTGAATCGCAGGATTTTTTTCTTTTTCTCCGATGATTACCGGGTTCACCGGAATTCGCAAAAAAACTGTTTTTTTCGGTCATTTGAGCAATTTCGATGAGCTGATTTCCGTTCACATGAATCAACCTAGGAAGCCAAAAAATTTTGCTACGCACAGGCTTGAAAAGGAAGGGGAAGAAAGGGGAAGGAAGTTCCCCTCTTCCCTTCCCCGGGAAGGGAAGGAACCAACCTCAAGGGGAAGAGGAAGGAAAAATTCAGGGGGCTCCCTATATTCCCCTCAAAAAATTTGAAAAAATGAAAGTTTTTAACTTTAAAATTGATTTTTTGTAGTACAGAATCGCTGTTGATGGTCGAATTACAGTTTTTGTCTATCCAATTATAATCATTTCACTGAATTTTTCATTATTTAGCAATGGATAGGGATAGAAATCCAGGGATAGCTTTATCTCCTATGGGTTGGGTTTTATCTCTTTTTCATCCTTTTTTATCCCCTAGCCAATCCCCTTTTCTATCTCTTTTTTGAAAAAATACGCACATTTTTTCATCATTTAAAAGTTTTTGGAAGAAAGAAAATATAAAAGGCTGAAAATTTTGTAGAGGAACCGGCTCTGAGGCTTAAAATATTTTAGGGGGGGGACCGCTCCGAAACTGAATATTTTTTAACGGGCGGGCCGGCTCGAAACGGAATTATTTTAAAGAGGGAACCGCTACCGAGCTGCTCTAACAATACCTTTAATGGGAACCGCGCTCCGAAACTGAAATTATTTAAGGAGCGGGGAGAAACCGGCTACGAGGCTAACAATATGTTAAGGGGGGCACCGGGCTCCGAAACTGTAAATATTTTTTAAAGAGGGCGGGGACACCGGCTCTCGAAACTGAAAATATTTTAAGGGTGAGAACCGGCTCCGAAACTGAAAATATTAAGCGGACCGGCTCCGGAGGACCTCGGAGCCCGCTAAACAATATTTTACGTCAGTCTTAGGGGACTGGGAGTGGGCGCGCTCCGAAATCTCGAACCACTCCTCCTTTTATAAAAAGAATATTTTCAGGGTCAGGCACGGGGCCGTCCCCCTTAAAATTATTTTTTCCCATCGCCGCGAAACGTGCCAATATTTTAAGGGGGACCCGTAACTCCAGGCTGACAATATTAAGTGGGCCGGCTCCGAAACTTGAAAATATTTAAGGGGAATCGGCTCCGAAATGAAAAATATTTTACGGGGGGAACGGCTCCAGGCTAACAATATTTTAAGTGGGGGCGCGCTCCGAACTTGAAAATAGTTAAGGGAACCGGCTCTGACTCTAAAAATTCGAGGGGGAACCGGCTTGAATCTGAAATTATTTTAAGGGTGGAACCGCTTCATCCGAGGCTGAAATATTTTCAAAGGGGGAGCAGGCTCGAAAACATAATTACCAAAATAAAACCAGATGTTTCATTGCTTGAAGTGTGTATATAAGCAGCTTAATATTTGTAACAGCTTAATTTAAAGCAGCATTGCAGAAAAACCCGTGATGATATCCGGTAGAGGGAAAGTTGGCTATGTTTTGTCATATTTTTCGGCTTATATAAATGAAAAAAATGGAAATTGGAGCTCCGCAAAATTGTCGTATATTGGCAAGGAAATAATTTCAATCAAAAATGTTGTGAAATTGTGTTATTGTTTTTTGACGATTTCGGCGCCTGAAATTTTTAGGTTAAAAATCTCAAATTCGCGTTAAGGTTTTTTTTGAAGATATTGGCACTTTCGGCGATATCACACTCAAAATATTTAAGACGAAAATCTTGAAATTTGCGTAGGTTTTTCTTTGAAGATATTGGCACTTCGGCCACCAAAATATATTAAGGAGGTTCTGAATGTGAATGCCCCTGAATTGCTGGGTATTTGAACCACTTTTTACAGTCTGTAACTTGTCAATTAAAATGATCAAACATGAAAATGAAAAATATATTGTTCGTAAACACTTTCATGATTTTATAAAACCCAAAAAAATTTTCTCATTAGTACAATACATAACAATAACATTTGTGTCAATTTGCATTAGATTTTAAATTGATCAAACAAAGACGCGCCGCACCGCTACTCCTTGATAAGTCAAGTTGTTATTATCATTTAATTTAAATAATAAGAAGTTCTTATTCTTTCTATTATGCAGATAAAAAAATTTCAAACATTATTTCTCCTGCTCAATTTTTCACGAGAGTTTCAATTTTGGCATTTTAATTAATAAAAGTACGAATTAATAATTTTTTTTAATATCATATTTCGGATAGAAGATTATTAAAATTAGATTACGGGAAAATAGAGCATGGTATAATTAGTTGCAATCGATTCCTTTAAGCCCCGATTTACCTGGGTTCGGATATTTGTTTGCTCAATTTGTCAAATATAGAAAGTGACTTTTGCTAGCAAATTTACATTCAGAACTCCCTTTAAGCTAATAATCTTTGAATTGGCGTAGGTTTTTAGCAATATTCGGCACATGAAAATATATAAGCCTAAAAATCTTCCAAATTGCGTAGGTTTTTTGAAAATATTGGCACTATTGGCACCAAATATATTGAAGCTAAAAATCTTTAAATTGCGTGGTTATGAAGATATTGGCACTTTCGGCACCAATATATTTACGCTAATATCTTGAACTTGCGTAGGTTTTTTTAGGCAATTTAGTCGAAAATGTAAAAAAACTATTTTTACGGTGCATTCATTTCCCAACTTAACCCGACTATAGAAATTATTAAGACATTGAATAAACCGTCAGCCATTCGGGTTGTACTGCGCTAAAGTAGCTAAAAAGCTTAATTTGAACAACAAACTTTCTTCAATATCAATTTTTTTTTTCATTGTTAAAGGGTAAACGTGCTGAAAAAGTTAGAAAAAAAACCTTTTTTAGAGATAAAAATTGACTTAATTGCGTTTCAATATTCTCAAGATCAAATTAAAATGACGCCTACTACACCCATAGCTACTAACGCAATCATAAAATTCTTCAAAATTCGGTGCCGAATGGCACGTATGAGTGTGGCTGATAAAGATTCAATCAACAGTTTAAACATGATAATCGTCGCGACCTTACCATAGTTGACATACGGAGAATTTTAGTGGGTCTCAACGGTTTTTTATAAAAGATAAACACAAATTAAACACAACAAAAATATAAAAATCCCACTTTATCGGCTTTGCCGTTGAGGCTTATTTTTCAAAAAATATATTAAATATAATCGCCTTTTATCGCCGATTTGAGGCTCATTTTTCAACAAAAATTAAATTAAAATATACAATCCCTTTTTATCGCCTTGCGGCCGATTTTGGGGCTCAATTTTTTAACAAAAATAACTAAAAAATTATAAATCCGCTTTATGGCCTTCGGCCGATTTGGAGCTCATTTTGCAACAAAATGAATACAAATATATAATATCACCCTTATCCGGCCTTCGGCAGTGATGATTCATCGGAAAATACCGCGAAATTTTTCTACATTATTTTAACCCTCAAAATACTCCTAGTATTATTATAAATAAATAAACACAGTTTTTAATTTTACTTCCGCGTCAAACCGGAAGTGATTGAGTCATCGGAAAATACCGCCAAATTTTCTTACATTATTTTACCCTCAATATACTCCTAGTTATTATATAAATAAATTAAACAAAGTTTTTACTTTACTTCCGGTCAAAACGGAAGTTGATTGAGTTCGTCGAAAATACCGCCAATTTTTTGGACTAATTTTTCACTTCAAATGATACCCTCATTTTAGGGAAGGGAACGCATCCCCTTTCCCTTCCCTTCCCTTTATAGGGACAAGGAAGGGTGGAATGAGGTCCAAAGGCGAACAAGGGGAAAGGGAAACGACTACGCAAAAAGGGGAAGGGAAGGGGGAATAGCCAACAGTTAGGGAACGTTTCCCTTTTACAAGCCTGCTACCGCATTATTTTTTATCCAAGGTTTCACGTGCAGAAACTATTTGTNACTTTTGATTTATTTTTAGGATGCAAGATTTTTGTTCAAATATATCAGAGAGAGGTAATGTTTGGTCCGACGATTTGTACTTTTGCTACAATTGGTCATTGAAAACCCAATTATTTGCCTCAAATTGCGACGACCACCCCCTTAAAAGTAGGCTTCAGCCTTTCAAAAGGCTCTGTGCCTCCAAGAGTTACCGGTGCTACTTTGGACTAGATGTTCAAGCTTGAGTATAGCCTATATACTGTATAGGGCTAAATCAACCAAAAAAAACTTGTTTTGGGGAGGTAAAAAATGATTTTTCTCTTATTTTGACAATTGACGCAAATTTGTTAACATAACAAATATAAGCTAATGCAAGCCGTTTTTTAATATCTTGATTAGTGACTGTTGCGCTCAAAGTCAAGGTAAGTTCTGAGAAAAAATATCTAATCGTGGCCTTCTTAATTCGATATGATAGCCCCATGTTTTCACTACTAATTTATGTTTATCGATTGTAATTAGTCTGAGTTTATCAAACCGTAATTTCCTTTGGATATTCACTAAATCAACTTCTTGCCATGCCCAGAAGCCATCGATCAAAATTATAAAAAACGTCTCTAATCGTGAAAGTTACTTTTATTTTACAAAATGAGATGCCAAGTGTTATTATGGGGGATGTTTATTTCAGTTTATGCAGGTAATTATGGTTATTATGGTTTTACAAGAGTAATTTTTTTCTCCGTCGATAAAAGTAAACTAACTACAAAGAGAGGCCTTTGAGAAGGGGGGGTTCGAAAATTTTCGTCAAAAAAGAACTATTGTACGTAGTCTTTTAAGCAGCTCAATTTGAGCTCGAAAAGCCCATTTGGGAATTATTTTGAAAAAATGCGTGGTATAATACAACTTGTATTTCAGAAACTGCACCGGGTTTTTGGGCGATTACATACTTCCGGACAATTTTGTACTGATAAAATTTACTAAAATGATTTGGAGCTGACTTATTAATTTATTAATCATGTGTGTTCTCAGCTCCATCTTTAAAGTAAACCCGCTGGTATTAATTTGTATGGTATCAAAATTTTTAAATAATACTCTTAAAATTTTCAAAAATTTTGTTAGAATCTAACAGTTAGATACAATTTCAAAATAGATTTTTGCACAGGGGACCAGCAAAGGTATATATATCTTGGAAAATATGAGTTTTTTTTTGTTCGATTCAAGATAATGGAANCTACTTATTTATGTTTATCGATTGTAATTAGTCTGAGTTTATCAAACCGTAATTTCCTTTGGATATTCACTAAATCAACTTCTTGCCATGCCCAGAAGCCATCGATCAAAATTATAAAAAACGTCTCTAATCGTGAAAGTTACTTTTATTTTACAAAATGAGATTCCAAGTGTTATTATGGGGGATGCTTATTTCAGTTTATGCAGGTAATTATGGTTATTCTGGTTTTACAAGAGTAATTTTTTTCTCCGTCGATAAAAGTAAACAAACTACAAAGAGAGGCCTTCGAGAAGGGGGGGTTCGAAAATTTTCGTCAAAAAAGAACTATTATACGTAGTCTTTTAAGCAGCTCAATTTGAGCTCGAAAAGCCCATTTGGGAATTATTTTGAAAAAATGCTTGGTATAATACAACTTGTATTTCAGAAACTGCACCGGGTTTTTGGGTTTTTCAATAATACTCTTAAAATTTTCAAAAATTTTGTTAGAATCTAACAGTTAGATACAATTTCAAAATAGATTTTTGCACAGGGGACCAGCAAAGGTATATATATCTTGGAAAATATGAGTTTTTTTTTGTTCGATTCAAGATAATGGAAATTCCATTATCTTGAATCGAACAAAAAAAAACTCATATTTTCCAAGATATACCTTTGCTGGTCCCCTGTGCATTATGGAATATATCAAATCAGCCTCATGAACTAGTTCGCCTAGAAAGATACAACGACTTGAAGCCAAAATGGCAATTACGTGCCCGATTTTCGATTGGGCACGCTTCGCGTATTTCATTTGTTTTTTACCGTATTTTGTACCAGTAAAACCGTTAATATGAAAGATTGATTACCAGCTAACCAGATAGTTACTTATTTTATTTTCAGATTCTGCTTTCGAACTAACAACTGAAAATTTTGAAGAAATAACTTCCAAATATCAATTGACCTATGTTTATTTCTACATGAGATGGTGTAGCCCTTGCATGTCGCCTGTGTTAATTCAAGCCTGGGACGATTTGGTACCAGCTATGAAAAGACAAAACCAACCGGTTACGATTGCAAAAGTTGATTGTATGACAAATTCAGCAATTTGTACAAAATGGGGAGTTCACAAATTTCCGTCCTTTGTAGGATTTATTTCTGGAGAAAAAATTGGGCAATATGATGGCAGTGATAGATCTTTCGAAGCATTATTAGATTCAACTACTCCTTTGAAATCAATGCTACAATTTGTGCTAGATAAGGTGGAGACAATTCTATAATCAGTTATCTTTGTGGCGCTCATGCGCAGTGTTCTGCAACGGGATCGGGATCCCGAGTCGGGATCAAAATCCTGCGTCCCTGGTCGGGATAGGAACGGGATCGGGATGATTTTTTTCTAACGTCGGGACCGGGATGGGATCGAAGTTCGAATTGAAAAGTTGGTCTGGACCGGGACGGGAAAGAGATTTTATCGGGATCCCGGGTGTTTTTTAATTGTCCGTGATGAAACATTATTATTTTAACATATTATTTACAGCAAAATTTCATTAAGGGGGTGGTGTGAGTGATTTCTCACATTTTGGAGGCTTGGTACGGCTAAACTGAGGACGGTACAACATTTCTCATCAATACATATGAAAGATCTATCCTTGATCTCGCGATTCCATTGAACAGTTCAGTACCACTCCCACCAACCATCTGGTTAACCGCGGTTAAGCACGAGTTCCTCATCTTTTTGCAAAGAAACAAGGATTCTAGAGCTTATATCGGTAAGTTTTGAGATTCGGTGAGAATCTGGAAAATTGTCTGAATTTTAGTGAATGGGAGCCATTTTTTTCGATTTTTGCCTCAGGGGTCAGCAATCTGTTTGAATATGCCGAAAAATGGTGTTTTTTCAACGTTTTGATAGAAGGCTTTATCTGTAGAAATGCCAGAAACGTCATTTTCGGAATATAACAAGCCCAAGGGTTGGTGAACATCGAATGGGAAGTACTTTTTTTGAATTTAGGTCTGATTGGCTGTAAATCGACAAAAAAATGCGCGAAATTGAAAANTTTCCTAAAAACTGGCTAATTTCAAATTTTAATTGACGCAATAGGTCACATTTAATTTATTTAGAGGTAAAAGATTGGAAAAAAATCTCAGAAAATCAACCCTCCGTAAAATTAGAACAAAATTTCCAAAAAAAAATAAGTCATTTTTTGACATCCTTGCAAAATTCTCAATAATGATTTCGAAGGAGACAATTCTACGATGTTTTTTTGCATATTTTAGATGATGTCAAATATGTGCTCACACGGGTTAAACGTTTATTCGACATAAGGTGAAATATTTTCGAAATCATTCAATTTCAAGCAGTTTTCAGGAGATGCTTTTATTTTTCTCGTCCGCACATTTATTAGTGCTTATGAAGA
>SCLH01000024.1:399783-413002 GCA_004367855.1 Oikopleura vanhoeffeni
AAGTCGCCGATGGCTCGTCTAATCAGAAACGAGCTTCAAACTAAAATCATATTTTTAAGCTAAAAGCCTACTCTTGCGAGGTTTTTGTAAACAAAACAATGACTGTATTTTTAACAAAACAGACAGTATTTGCGCATCACCCAACGAGAGCTTCCATCAGATTTTTTGATTTGACGCCGGAATAATCGAAAAACCATATTTAAAAGGCCATATTTAAGAAACATATTTAAAGCCTGTTTTAAGGGCCTCGCGGAAAAGCATACTCCTCCCAAATTTTTTTGGTCAGGACTTTAAAAACTATATGAAGGTGCAGCGAAAGACTGCCGAGAGCCCAACGACGGCTTTTTTGAGATTTTTTGTCTAGTTCGGGCAGAAATTGAACTTGAATTTTTCAAAAAATTGAGAAATTTCGCAAAATATTTAAAAGACGATCAAAAAGTGATTGAATGGCCACGTGTGAGAGAAAAAATACAACCAATATGCTTGTATTTTTTTATATAAAAAAATAATCTCATTAAATGCAGGTGGTAGGTGTCGTAATCTGGTACCTTTCAATTCCGCCTCAGAATAATTCTAGGGCACTTGAAAAATCTGAGGATACTCGTTTGTAGATATATCCTTCCTCTAACGATTACACATCTCAAAGTCAACATTGTTACATCACACAACCAAGTGGTGAGTCTATTCTAGAACACTAAACGTTTTTTTAAAAATCTATTTTCTTTGAGACCCCACATACAAAGCGTCTCAAAATTTACACAAAGTAGCGAATAAATGAGAAGGAATTTTTCGAATTTTTTTTCTTCTAGAATCTCACTTGAACGCCGATTTTTCAAGTTTTTCGACTTCAAACTCTATCTTCTTTTAGACGAATGTTTAGAATAAAGCCATTTTTCGACTAAAGTAGATAAATATAATGCGGAAGAAGTGATCAGAAGGAATTCTTGAATAAAATTTTAGAATTCTAGAAAATTGAATGAAAGTGAACCAGAAATGAAAAGTCCGAAAAAAATTTCGTCTGATTTGGACAAAAGTACCATCAAATTAAAGCGGACAGTTCACTGATCAAAAAATTGGCTTACAGCTAATCGAAATTTTGAGCCAATCAGCGTCAAATTCGATAATTAGGTTTAACATTTTTGCTTAAAAATTATTAAAATTTCTAGAATTCGATTAAGACATTTTTGATAATTTTAATGTCATGCATTGTTTTAGGCGGGTCATATTNATTATTCTACTTTTGCAATCATTAAGGCGGTAACCGACGCGTTTTACTTTTTTTTGAACGCCAGTCCTGTTCTAACGGACAACCTGACGATACTGAAATGCTGGAATATAGTTAATATTTTGAAATTTTCGAAAATGTATTTACAAGTTTTTTGTATGATCGTACTGGTCGTGATACTGGTTGAAAACCCCGGTTTTTGACCAAATTCGTATCATTTTATTTAGTGATGAGATGTCAAAATTTTTTGATTTTTCTAACGCCCACTATAAATGGTTATTTAAGAAGTAATATGGAATTATAATTGTAATTTCGGTCTATTAGCTCAAAATCGACAAAAATAACATGTTAGATTAACTGGTGTATTGAGTACTTATTCAATTTCATGAATTTTGCTTTATCGATCCTGATGAAGTTCAAATTGCATTATGCACTTAGTTCATACTGTTAAAAGTTAAAAATTTATTTTTTCAATAACGGTTGGTAATAAATCGAAATGAATAATAATTGATATCTTGCAAGTTTTCTGATAAACTTTTATGTCGCAGATTTTTAAAATAATAACCAGAACAAAATAATTTAAAGGAAAATAATTTTAAATGAAAATTAAATAATTTATGATGTCTCAATACCAATACAAAAAATAATTTCACCATTTAAAATTTTATTTTTGAACGGATGAGTCATAAATAGTAAATGTACATTTTACAGGAATATTTTAATCAAAGATTATAGGCACCATTTCTCATACAGATTTTTTGCAGTAAATAAATTAGCTCTTTTGGAAGGATTATATTCTAAAAGAGAGTTCAAAAGATGTGGAGCTGGATCGGACAGTAGGTCTTAAATTTCTTTCGATTCCATTTTTATATCAGAAAAGGCCATCTTTTGTCTAGCAGGCATTTGTTGGGTAAAATAATATATAAAATAGTTCCGATTCCCCACGAGTTCAGAGATTCGTGAAAAAATAATTTTTTTGAAAACAATTCTGGGGGATAAAATTCTGGAGTTCCAGCAAAATTGGACTCTTCTGTAGTAGTTAAGGAGGTAGCACATCCAAAGTCGATAAGTTTACAATCTAGAGTTTTGATATTTATGATGATATTTTCATCCTTTAAATCAGGGTGGCAGATTTTTGATTCGTTTGAATTTTCCCAGATGTCCAAAAGTTGACCAAAAATGATTTTCACTGGTTCTTCCTGAAGTGCGCCATATTTCCTAGAAAGTTCGAATAAATCACAAATTTCTGATCCCGTTTTTTCAAGGACAAGGACAAAAGAGGACCGTTTTTCTAGCCAGGCAATTGGTCGACAAATAACCGAAGATTTTTTTGCAGTTTTAAAAGCCTGAAAATGAAAAGCAATTTCGGTAGGTACTAAATGGCCATCCAACGAAGTCCATTTTGGAACATTTATTCTCGGAATTTGTTTTAAAATTATTTTTGGCCAGTTTCCTTCGTATAAAACACCATTTGCAGATTTCATTAAAAGGTCAGTGAGCTCAAACTCGTCTTGAAATCTCATTTTGTCGAAATTCATTCTTTCGAAATTTGGCTGAGGAGTTTGAGCTTCAAATAAGGATTCTGAAGACCCATAACCAGATTCGTCTCTTGAAAACATTCTCGGACTATATATTGTTAATTATTTTGATTAAAGGGTATGGTGGTTCCTAATTTGACATNTATAAAACACCATTTGCAGATTTCATTAAGAGGTCAGTGACCTCAAACTCATCTTGAAATCTCATTTTGTCGAAATTTATTCTTTCGAAATTTGGCTGAGGAGTTTGATCTTCAAATAGGGATTCTGAAGATCCATAACCAGATTCGTCTCTTGAAATCATTCTCTGATTTTATTATTTTGATTAAAAGATGTAATTTTGATTTTTGATAAAATAGATATCAAATTTGCTTATATATTGTGATGAAAAAGGCGCTTATAGTGTTCAAATAAAATAAGATCGCGCCAAAGCTGGACACTAGGGTAGTCGCGAGCGGGTTTTTTGTTGGTGAATTACTTTTATATATATATTACGCTGTAAGATTTTCTGCATAGATTTCAAATAACACTGAAATTGTGTTTTCTTACAAGAGGAGTTGGTCTGGTTTACACCGTTTGGTTGAAACTTTGTTTAATCATTTCACTATTATTTCAGTTTTAAAGAAGTTTGCAAGTATAATTTTCACTACTTTTTTATGGTTGTCTTTTTAACTAATAAATAAACCGCAAATATAAAATATTTAAGCCAAAATTTTTTATTTTCTGTTTAAATCAAGGAACATTTATTTTCTATAATATTTCAGTTCCAGTTTCCATATTTCAAACACAGTGATGAATAATATTAAATGAATTAAGGTCTTTTTCTCGGAATAATTGACATGAAACATTATTTCAATAAGAAATAGATCAAAATTCAGTGAAATAGAAAAATTACGATTACTTTTCCAATTATAGCTTGTTATAAAATCTCTATAATAAAATATTATATTACGAAAAAAAATAGTAATCATAACAATTATTTCAGAAGCTGAGATATTTTTAGTAACCAAATTAAACCCAAAGGTTTTTATTGAAAATAATAGAAAGCGATGTCTGCTAGACCTCATTTTTTCAAATTTCACGCGCCAAAAATTGCATCGACTTTCTACTTATGGTTCACAGTAGGGTTTCTCAGCGGAATTTTATTTTTAAAGTGTAAAGAGTTTTAATTATTTTGGAAAACCTTTTTTCGCTGCTGGAACTACTCAGAACTCTTACAGAAGCTAATTTCCACACTTTCAGGCCGTTTTCAAGATATTAATTTCGGACCAAATTTTATTTTTATTCCATTTTTACTGAATAAGCGGTAGATACAAAAAGATTGATGCATAAACTTTCTTTTGAAATTTACAAAAAAAACAATTGACGTTTAAATTTTATGAATTTTCAGTTCCATACTTTCATATTTTTCAAACAGCTGACAAAATATATACAGTATATAATATACTTCTAGTCAAACTGTTTTGTTTTTCGAAAATAATTGACCTGAAATATATAGTTTATTTTATGAGGAAAATGGAAAAAAATCAGTGAAACAGAAAATTATTTTCTCAGTTTTACCGTTTATATCTTGTTATAGCAATCTATTTTAGGCTGTTTGTCCCATTAATAATGCCCCGATATGGAAACTAGGGCAAATTTAAGAATTTTTCAAGTTTTGAGAACTCGGACAGCCTAATCTATTTCGGTATTGAGGGCAGTTTCTTGAGAAAACTAAAAAAATTTTCGATAATTTTTCGAAAATGAAGCTAAATTATTCACAAAGTAAACTAACCAAGAACGAACTAAGGAACTTGTGAAATAACTGAAGTTGTAGAAAAATTTGGCGAATATTTTTTCACTTATGAACTCCTAAAAAAAAATTTAAGCAGTTTTAAGAAGTCTTTTTGTTCTACTGACTTACTTATAAAGGTTTTTGGCGTTCAAAAAATATGTTTTTAAGTTTTTATCATTATCATGGAATTTATAAATTATTAAAAAAAATTTAAACAACAAAAATAACAAAATTATAAAATTTGAAAGTTTCTTAGTTTTTGTGTGAATTCTTGTCAAAAGCCGGTTTCAGATTGATCAGCTTGGCAGAAAATTTGGAAGTTGGTAATTCCTCGTTATAAAATGTCAGAAAAATTTAACTCGTCATAAATACTTACAAAAGATTCGAGACAATAATTATGTGATTCTTTATGCATTTTTTGCTATTTGTGACATGAACAAAAATATTCTTACCGTTGAATAGCTACTTGATTTGGTACTTGATTTAGAAAGGTTTTATTAACGGTTCTTCATCTTGGAAAAGATCATTTAAAAAAATTGTAATTCTATATGCATCTGTCAATCATTTTGAATGATATTTTCCAAGTTTTTTTTTAACCGAAATTTTTTAATTAATTTTCAAAGTCAATAATTGCTAATAAAATATGTACTGCTGAGAATAAATTTAAACCTTAGAGAGTTAAACCGATAATTTATCACCCGCAGTGGAAATAGCAAATTTAAAGAAAAGATAAATTCAAATATCTCACGGTTATTCGAACTTTTGAAATTGAAATTTTAATTCCATTTAATAAGCTTAATTTGAAACTCTGGCAGATTTGCAGGCATTATAAGCAAAGCGATATCCCCTATTCACACTCTTGTTAATATCTCGGCCCTGATAAGGAAACGTAGTGTATTTTTAAGTAGTAGGGCCGGGATATTAACAGAAGTGTGAATAGGGGATATATTAAATCGACTCAATTTCTATAAGTCAAGATTAATGGTGCCAGAACTATTTAACATGTCAGCCAGAATAAAACAAATCTGTATTCGACCATTTTTTGAAAAAAAAACTTTTGAATTTAGAAGTTTTGTGTTATAAGCTTTTGAGAAAAAATAAAAAAACGGTCCGATTCGGAATTTTTTGTTTGATTCGCTCCATATCATTTTTTCAACCAAAGTGCCTCCCAGAAGTAAATCGAGTGTCAAGATTATCAGACGGATTATCAGATTCAGTTTTAAAATAGGCTATTTTAAATAGCTGAAAATAACTAGACATCGAATAAGCCAATTTTATATTTTTCAAAAACATTTGAAATTCATTATTAGTTAAACTAATTTAGTTAAAGATAAAAATTTATGAAAAATCACCGATTCGAATTTTTGTAAATTATTGGCATTGCTGATTTATAAATCAGTTTTAAATTCTTAGTGACCGTAGGATATTAATTTCTTGTAGATTTTTGTTGTCGATTTCGGAACAGATTTATTATAATATCGGGAACATACGGTATTTAACGCTTCGCCAAAATTAATTGTATATCACCAAATCAGAAGTAGTAACTTAAATCTGTCAAAATCCGATAATTTAAAAACTATAATCTGCGCAAGTTAAATTTATATTTCAATCGGTTTTTAATTATTTTGCGCTGAATTCATAAACTGCTTCACATGCCAATTTTTATTTGATAGATATATTTTATCCAACCAAAGTCACTCCAGATTGTTCACAATATTGTTATTAACAATTTGTTAATCCAACCGAATTCACTCTCTATAGTAAAGATAGGGTGAACAAACCGTTTTCATTTCGGTTTTTGGAAACCACTTATTCGATTGAATTCTCAGATAGCTCAAAATGACACACATTTCGAAAAAAATAAAATGAAAAATAATTGGTTCAAATCGGACCATTATTTGAATGAATTAATATTTACATTTTTTAAATAAATGATGAAGATATATATTGCGAAATGAGAATTTTTGTACAAATTTTAAATCCAAGGTTTTTTCAAAGTTTTCATAAGCTATATGACAATAACATACAGTGTGGCTCTTTTTTTTGTCTTTAAAATTTGTACTGAGTTCACTTCAAGACAAGGAGTGACATCGGTTGGATGAAGAATATCCCATATTCACACTTTTGTAAATATCCCGGCCCTACTACTCATAAACACCCTACGTTTCCTAATCAGGGCCGGGATATTAACAAAAGTGTGAATAGGGGATATAGTCAAATATTGGTTAACAATTTAAACAGGTCAATAATTTCTCTCAGAAAACATTTTGTGTCAAATAATTTAACAAATCTTTTTAAACCATCTGTAATGAATGATACTTACAAACCATAAAACTCAAAAACCATAATAATCAACTCAGTGAACTCACACTTTTACCCGTTTTTCAGCCTTGATTGAGTATTTTTTTTTCAAATTTTGTTCAAAATTAATTGCCCATGTCTTTTCTCACATAATTCTACCCTGTAACAATTTTAAAGGTTTTTTAAATTCAAAAGTGAAACTGTTTGATTTTGAACTACTTTGTGCCAAGAATTTTTTCCGTTTTGTCATTTTTAGTATGAAAAATTTATCCAGCCATTGCAGGTTGAAAGTTGTTTATTTTTAACCACTCCAAGTCTTTCTTGATCTCCTGGGATGAGGCGTTTTCAAACGGCAATTATATATACGGTATATAACGGTATATATACGGTATATAATATACCCACTTTGTTTTTGCAAAATGTATAATTGAATTCTTGATCTGACCATAAAAACGTTACGTTCAAAAAAAGATACCGCTATAGCGAAAATTTTACGCCATCATATTTGATAAAGAACTCTTACTTAGAATTCGAAATTCACATTTTTTTTTGTTTGAAAAAAAGGAAACTTCTAGATAAAGTTGTGGATTTAGAGTTTTCGTTTAACTGGAAAATCAGCGTAAATTTGACAACCCTGCAAAATATTTAATTGAAATTATTTTTTTCCGTAAATTTATTGATTTTTATTCCCTTTTGTTAAAATCTTTGTGAAGCAGTTTTTTGGAAGAGATTTCGAGATTTCTTAAGTTTGAGACCCGAACTTGAAAATGTTCTTTGTTAATAAAAAATTTGAAGCATTTCCTAGATTCTGATACTTTAAGGAGGTCGGTGCATTTTGACAGATACGCATATGGGCTCTTGATGAAAACTTTTTACTGGATTTATATAATTTATATAATTATAAATTTTGAGTTCGAATTAAACTTTTCGAATTCGACAATTTATCAGAAATTTTGGAAAAAACTTCCGAAAATTTCGAAAAAATGCCTTATTTTTCCTTTAATTTTTTTTACAGTATTTGTTTTAAATCAACGAAAAAAATTCTTCAAAATGGCCACTCTAACTTTTCGCGTAGGTGACCACATATTTTTTATATGTTTTTTGAAAAATCAAATGATATTTTTTTGGGATTTTCGGTCGAAACTATTTGGAAATATATCGAAAATTTCCCCATTTCTTGTTCAAAATTTTTCAAACAAATTTTTTTGGAATCCTCAGCTGAAAATATTGGGAATGACAACTTTCACTATATTTAAATATGTCCTCGTTTGTTTCTTCGCTGTTGTTTATACTCTGAATCATACTTTTTTGAATGAAAATACGGTTTGGGAAAAGAGACTTGCTCAATTGGTAAGTCGACCTGTCGACCATTTCAAATTTATTACCTTTAACTCACGAAAAAAAAATATTTCTTTCAATGTGCTAAAATTTTGATTTTTTTGTGTTTTTTCAAAAATTTAAATTTTCGATTTTGACTTAAAAATTGTATGAAATTAAAATAAAAAAATTTCAATGGCCGACAAGACCGTTTTTTAGAGCTCCTGATTAATAAAAAAAAAATTTGCTGTAATTTAGACACCTTCGATAGCAAACGCGCGTTTTTTGAGTATTTGTTCAAAAGACGATTTATAAAGTAAAAATAATCAATCTGAAGAAATTCAGATTATACAAAGTAAGCTGAAAAGTGGCAACTTGTGTTCGAAAAAGTTTCTATTTGAAAATTTTGAAGTGGCAAATCGTTTCCCATCAAGACAAGAAAAAATTGAAAAAAGTGCAAATCTGTCAAAATGCACCGACCTCCTTAAACTCATCATTATCAAACGAAAATGATTTTTTGAAAGTGTTCTGAATCGTATCGGGATAAAATAAATATAAAAAAGTCGGGATCAGGGTTGTCACAAGAAGTTACGTCGTAATCAATATTTAAATAAGAATTATTTTTCGCAGCAATAATTTTTATAAAAATGAAGACCATAAATGTTTATGAAAGCAAAATAAGCTAAACTACTAGAATTTGGAATTATTTTCATCAAAAATTAAAAGGCATAAATTTTGGGTTCTTTTCCGATACTCCACTTACAAAAATAATAAATTCCGTAAATTTTACCATGAATCTATTTTTACGGAGGGGTTTTTCGGGTTATCGAGTCGGGTTTGAAACAGGATCGGAATGAAAAAATAAGGCTCGGGATTTGAAATTTATCCGAAATTCGGATTTCGAATCCCCAGGTTTTTTTTTATTTATCAAGGTTATTTTAACTTATTCACTGGCACTCAGCGCCTGGACATATGAAAAATCTGACTTAGTATTAATAACAAAAAAGTAGTGTCAATGAATTTTTTTATAAATAGATTACAATAAGTGCGCCCTTTTCATTCGAACAGAAAATCATTCAAAATTAAGGTCATAAACTAAAATTCAAAATCCATTTTCCCAATATTACGCGTGTCACTTCAGACAAAATAGAATTTAAAATTGACCCCCTTTTATTTGTTCAATAAGCCGAATTTTAACGCGCCAAAAATTTAATCGGCTTAAATTGCAACAAAGACTACAATTTTATAATTCGGGTTACCCTATGGTTCACGGTAGGGTTTCATTGGAATTTTTTCTAAGGATTTTCGGAATTTCAAAACTTTCGCAGTTGGAGTCAATATACAAGATTGTAAGAACTTATTTCGTGATGCATAAAATGCTTTGAGCTAACCAGGTCATAAGATTCGACTCAAAATAAAATTATCTTGGCGAAAGTCTCAGTTGGATATTTGTGCTTTCATAAAGATAAAAATGATTTTGCTTACGATTGTGAGATATTTATGAAAAATACCATGTGACCTAAAAGGTGTGATTTTATCAAAATGTTCACAGAATACATTCACTGTTTTCATCAGATTAACGAATCTATGCATAATATTTATAGGCTGTCTCCTGATACGAAACCGTACAGGCCAAAAAAAAGTATTCAGTTATGAAAAAAGTTTTCAAAATATTTTTAGGCCTGCAATTACTGAATGACCTAAATTACTTTTGTGTTAACCTGCGAGAAATTTTCTCTTAACTTCTACTATGTATCGAAAATGATTTAATAAATCGAAAGCTCAACAAATATTTGTCTTTTCTAATGCTATAATGGTATATAAAATATCTCAAAAACCATCACAATTTCTTAAATGGTCGACAAAAAATGCCGAATAAAAATTTCATGATTTTTCCAAGAGCGATTTAAAAATACTTAGGCATCCACACCGTATATACGTGAATACGTATGAAAAAAGTTTAAGTGGCTATTCCTTATGCTTTACCCACATATATCAATAAAAAAAAAATTTTCAATATTTTGAATTTTTGATAAATTCAAAAATTCAAATCCGAACTCAAAACTTTATAAATATACTATAAATTATTTTATTTGGCTAGACCATATAAGTTATCTTACAACCCTTTTAAAAGTAATTCGATTTAAATAGGAAAAACAATCTGAAACCCACTGCCAAACATTGATTGTATTTCTGAGAATATAATACAATTAAGCCTATTTTTCTGAGAACTAATTTTCATCATACAAATTTACCGAATAAAATATGAAAAAAAATATGAAAATTGATCGTCTCTAACAGAGAATCAATGATCATTCATTCAAAGTTAAAAGGATTATTTATTACTCACTGGGATTTATAATGATTATCACCAGTGATGATTTCAAAGCGATCAATCAAACCATTAAAGAATGATCAAGAAAAAATTCCATTTTCTCATTATCAAAGTTCCATTATGAATTATAATTTATAATTTTCTTTGTTTTCATTTTTGAATAGAAATTTTTTTTTGAGAACTTTGCAATAGTAAATCTTTCAATAAAGTTTTATTATTATCAAAAAAAAGTTTTGTTAAAAATTTTAACCTCGTAATCATACTGTTTGATATCAGCAACTTTGAAACAAAAAATAACAACCAGATTCAACCAAAGGTACTTTAAAACATAATGTAGTTTTACTTTACACATTTTTTCAGACTTTCAGGACCAGATTACAAATTTTTCTTCCATTTATTTTTTTAATGAAAACTGGTCTGCTCGAACTAAGAAATATTTTATTTTTTATTTTTCATTTCGTCTCATTAACTTCATTCATTCAAATTTCACGCGCCAAAAACTGCATCAAATTCTGCTGATGGTTCACGGTAGGGTTTCGCAGCGGAATTTGTTTAACATTTGAGGTTTTTAAGTTATGGAAACACTTTTTCGCTGCTGGAACTACTCAGAACTCTTTCAACCTAGCTTTTCATGCAGAAATTTTGTGCTCAATCTAAACGCATTGAAATATTTTCAACGTAAACACAAACAAACCATACAGCCACGGATCCTATGATACAGGATCTGTATGAGTTAATAATCAGATATTAATAATTAATATAAAATAATTTTTGGAGACTTTTTTAAAAAATTTCTCATAAATTTGTCGAATTCGAAAAGTTTAATTCGAACTCAAAATTTTAAAAAAAAACAATAATTCGGAAATTCTGTAGTTACAAAAGTTGCCTAGATTATGAAACATAACTTTGATGGTATATGTCAAGGTATATTGAGAAGAATATATAAACCCAGTAAAAAGTATTTCATCAAAAGCCCATATCCATATCTGTCAAAATGCACCGACCCCCTTAAATCTTTCGATTTAAAAGATGACAATTTTCTATCAGATATAGTTAGGTAGAATTCCCTCGAAAAAATGTTAGCTCAAAATTTTGATTGTAATTTCCACATCTAGAGAAAATCTCGAAATAATCACAAAACGAAACAAAAAATTGTGAACTTGAAAATTTCAAGACAAAATTTTTGAACAAATAAGATCAAGGAATCTCGACCAATCTTGACGTCAATTAATTTTAAATTCAATTCTTCAAAAAAATTATTTGATCGTCAAAAATCGTATATTAAATGGTATTCTTTAACCTAAAGATCACTCAAATTTCAGTCGAAAATGTTTTTAAAGTGATCACAACTGTGAGACCTATGTAGACGATTTGAAATAAGGAATTCAAAAGTCAAAAATCGGTTTCAATGTGTAAGCTATCTTGAAGAGAATTTTTTCTGGTCATATTAAGATAAGATTTTTTTTTTATGAAAAATTTCGAAAAAAATCGATTTTTCGCTCAAATTTCGAATTTTACAGGTGTCATGAAGCCAGTTCTAGCGCCTCCTATGAAGAGTTAAACGGTAATTTTTTGGCAGGTGAAAATTGAGCGTTTTTAGGAAACAGTTTTTTTTGGCTAGGGCTGGCGACCACGTGGTCGACCTCAAATGACCGGTCAAAGTTCAAGGTCAATCTCAGTTCATCGTAGAGACTTGAAAGTACCGCCAAAAGAAAGGGGTCGACTTTCTCATGAACGTATTAGCAACTATAGGTCAATGATGTACTGAAAGGTCGCTAAAGAGCAAACATGGTTCAAACTCAAGGTCAATCTCAAGTTCATCGTATAGACTCGAAAGTACCCCCAAAAGAACCGGAGAGGTCGACTTTCTAATGAAAGTATTAGCAACTATGGGTCAATTATGTACTGAAAGGTCGCTAGAGAGCAAACATGGTTCAACCTCAAGGTCAATCTCAAGTTCATCGTATAGACTCTAGCGACTTTTCAGTACATCATTGACCTATAGTTGCTAATACGTTCATTAAAAAGACGACCCCTCCGGTTCTTTTGGGGGTACTTTCAAGTCTCTACGATGAACTTGAGATTTACCTTGAACTTTGACCGGTTATTTGAGGTCGACCACGTGGTCGCCAGCCCTAGCCAAAAAAATGGTTTTCTAAAAAACGCTCAATTTTCACCTGCCAAAAAAATTACCGGTTTAACTCTTCATACGGAGGCGCTAGAACTGGCTTCATGACACCCTGTAAAATCTCGAAAATTTGAGCGAAAAATCGATTTTTTTTTGAAAATTTTTCATAAACAAAAAAAATCCTTNTTTTTAAAAAATTTCTCATAAATTTGTCGAATTCGAAAAGTTTAATTCGAACTCAAAATTTTAAAAAAAAACAATAATTCGGAAATTCTGTAGTTACAAAAGTTGCCTAGATTATGAAACATAACTTTGATGGTATATGTCAAGGTATATTGAGAAGAATATATAAACCCAGTAAAAAGTATTTCATCAAAAGCCCATATCCATATCTGTCAAAATGCACCGACCCCCTTAAATCTTTCGATTTAAAAGATGACAATTTTCTATCAGATATAGTTAGGTAGAATTCCCTCGAAAAAATGTTAGCTCAAAATTTTGATTGTAATTTCCACATCTAGAGAAAATCTCGAAATAATCACAAAACGAAACAAAAAATTGTGAACTTGAAAATTTCAAGACAAAATTTTTGAACAAATAA
>SCLH01000024.1:414699-427246 GCA_004367855.1 Oikopleura vanhoeffeni
ATAAACAAAAATAATCCTTACTCTTAAAATGACCAAAAAAAAACTCTACAAGATAGCCTTAACACATTGAAACCGATTTTTGACTTTTGAAATTCCTTATTTCAAATCGTCTGTAGGTTGCTTTCTTTATGGTACAATGCAAACATTTTTCAATCGCTAATAACTTTAATGAGAAAAAATTGACGATTCAGCCTAAATTAACCAATTCAATTAGACGCATTTTCCTGGTAGCTCTTATAGTTATCAAAAGGCTTATCGTGGAAATTTTCAATGAATTTTGAATCTTAAGCTTCATCTCCTGACCTCAAAAAAGGACACAAATAGTTTAAAATTTTTTGATAGTAAAGTAAATATTTCCAACTGCGCTAGATTTTTGTCATTTCATCAAAATGTTTCCACTTGGTTTTTGGATATAATATTGCCCAGCGACTGAAACGATGCCCAGCCACTGAAAATTAACCACAAAACGCGGAATAAAATTTGGCACAAATCAGTCTATGTGACAAATCTAACCTTAGTGGTCGATTTTGGCCGAAAATCGATTGGTGGAATAGCTAGTTATGATAAATATTTTTTTTTAAATCTGCAGCTAATTTTTATAATAAATAGTGTGATGTGAATTTAGTTAACTAAAAATGCTATTTTGCTCGGAGAGGTTAACTTTTCCTCAAAAATTAAGAAATAAATATTCTTTCCGGATGCCATGATATGAACCTAAACTAATTTACATAATCTAAGATACTTCCGTTTCTTTATTTTGGTCAAAAACTTTTAATTTATTCTGAAAAAACATTAGGATGAGATTTAATAAAGATTTGAAATTTCATTCAATCTGATCCCAATTTTTTGGTCAGAATAATTTAAAATATTTTGACCAAAATATGAAACGGAAGTAAGCCGAAATAGCTCACGAAAACTTAGAAAAAATAAGGGATTTGAATGTTTATATTTTTTGTTATCGATTTGTCTCAGCATTTAGATCCGAAAACAGACTCATTATAGTCAAGTAAGTAGATATACATTATAAGCAGGCCTTTTTAAGGTATTAAGCGTTATCAATACTATTCACGGTGCCTGGTGAAGCTAATCAAGTACACTTTGTATAGGCTATGTTTTAACAATAAAAATAAATCTGGATTTTCATATCCGGAAAATTTTCATTAATTTTTTTAACAATTTTAGGTATTGTGATTCATCTCCATTTGGCTTTCCCAGGTTACCCAACTTTTCGATAATAAGCCCAAAAATTAAAAATTAGAGGAAGTACATTGTTCAACCTTGGTCTAGCTAAGAAAATTTTTCAAAATCGACGTATAGACATCATAAATAGCACAAAATCGACAAAAAATGATGATTTATCACAAAAAGAAATGAAACTTGCTCGCTTTGGTTTTTTCAGGAGTAAATTATTAAATGGCATCGTGTGGTCATTTTAAGGCGTTAAAATATTTATAAGAAATTTTATCCAAAATTATTGCGAGGCCATGGCAAGTGTTAAATTAAGCTTTTTCACAACAAAATTTGGTAAATGCATGAAAAATTGCATATTTCAGGATTGTTTTCAAATAACAAAATATTTTTAAATGTGATATTTTTTGACGATTTTTGACCTAAGACAGCCTAATCTTCATCAAATAATTGTTTCAAAGTAAAAAATAGTTTTTTTTATCAAATTCTGAACCACCGTTTTGATTTATAATTCTAATTTTTTAGGTTTATATTATAGCTTCCGAATTATTTTTGGAAAAAAGTATCTGACGTTTTTTTTCTTTGATAGACGTGAAACTACTATTTTTGGTTCACTGGATTTGTTTTACGTTATTTGTTATAAAAATTAGTTTTGACATGATCTACAAAATAATATTTGTCATAAGTTGTTTCAGTGGTTAGGCATTATAATGATCATAAATCTGCAGGTAATATTTTTATTGAACTTCCTACGAGGAGTCTAAAATGATCCTTACGTATTTGTATCTTGAATCCTTGTGCTATTAAGGGCCTCGGTGCATTTTGACAGATACGAATATCCGCGGATATGGGCTCTTGATGAAAAACTTTTCACTGGGTTTATATATTCTTCTCGTTGTAACTAAAGGAATTTACCGAGGTTATTGCTTTTAAAGCCACGAAAGTGTTTGAGACTCGAGCGTTAAAACTTTTCAAATTTCCACAGAATTATGAGAAAAGTTTTTTGAAAAAGTCTTCGAGCCATTAATAAAAAAATTCCTTTAGTTTTCTCCATCAAATTTTATTTTTACGTATTGTTGTTTCAAATCAGAAGCGAAAGAGCGAGAACTGCTTCAAAATGGCACTTTTAGCTGTTTCGCGTAGGTTGACCCCCCAAGTGATGTTTTTTATAATGATCGATGTAGGAAAAATCATACCCATAGCATCGTTTTGTTTGGGATTTCATCGGTTCGAAACATTTGGGAGAGAGAAGGTTATATCGGATAGCTTTTTCTCATTTCTTGTCAAGGAAACTTTCAAACTTATGTTTTAAAATGAGGGAAGAATCCTAGACTCCAGCGGAGCGCCCGATGGCCTTCCGACCGAGCTCATGCCCCCCACCATAAGGTCTGCCCGGTATGCCTTGGGGGGTGCGTGTAAGAATATTGGGAATGAGCTACTTTTAATTTTTATCAAAATTATGGCTCCTCTGTAAGGGTTTGTTGTGTTCATGTCTGGCTCACTCGTAGGTTTATACTGGCTGAATTTCATTACTTTTTTTGATGATGAAAATGACGTTTGCCGCGAGAATGTGTATCTGGTTTGTCAAGCCGCTTTATATTAAATCAAAATTAACAAAAAATTTTATTTTAACTTGGAGAACTCCTGCCTACATTGGGTAAGCGCCGAGCTCGTTCATTGTGCGGCGAGAAATTGTGTAATAAATTAACTTCATCGGAATAATTCGTTCACCACGCAAAATTTGATAAATTTAACTTATGAAAATAAATATTTCTTTCGATGTGATAAAATTTCGTTTTTTTTCGTCTTTTTTAGGAAATTTTAATTTTCGATGTTGACGTAGAAATCATATGAAATTAAATTATATAAATTCTCGATGGTGATCGAGACCATTTTTTGAAGCGTCCAATTAATAAAAAAGAAATTTTAATGTAATTCTGACACCTAAAGTACAAAAGGAGCGTTTTTAGAGTGTTTATTTTAAAGACGATTTATAAAGTAAAAATAATCGATCTGAAAAAAAAAAGATTATACAAAGTGAGCTTAAAAGTGGCAACTTACGTTTGAAATACTTTTTATTCAAAAATTATGAGGTGGCAAAAAGTTTCCTATGAAGACAAAAAAAAATGAAAAAGTGCAAATCTGCCAAAATGCACCGAGGCCCTTAAGGGCGGTGCGGCCGAATAGCACATGAGTTTTTTTGACGCATCCAACAGCAGAGAGCACTAAAGTAAAAACATGAGTGCTGAAGCTAAGGATTGAGGCGCGAGTGCGACATTTGCGGGAAATCAGAAAAGAGAATTAATAAATATGAGTACTTAAGGGGGTATGCGACTCTGATTTAATAAAGGCCTTGCTCCAAATTGATACGGGGTGATAATTAAGTGTACTAAAAACCCAATCATCAAATTTTTTTTTTTCGAAATTTTCGCATTTTTTCGATTTTTTTAAGTATTTTGAAAGATGAGTTAAAAATAACGTTGCTTCATTGTACCACTAAACTTCAAATATCGATTGACGTAAGCCACTTTCTTCGTGTTTCACTAGCTTTCTTTTGAGGTACTTTCGAAAAATCGAAGGATATTCCAAAGTTCAGCTGGAAAATTGCAAAAACGCGTGGCTTCCAAGTTCTTGGATGACTTGATAAACAATTTGGCCATTTTGTGCAATATATCCTAGGAGAGCCCCAGTAGTTTGAGTCTGATTTGTGAAAAATCGTCAGTATTTGGCGTTTCTAGGAATTTGTTCCGTCGCCGGAACAAAAAAACTCGACGATCAAGATTGGCATACTACCATTACGTGATCTGTGAATTTGAGTTCAATTTTGATTCCGTCTGGAGGAGATAGTTGCAGTTCGGAAATGTCTTCGTTACCGCTCTGTACCTATTGGTGTAACGGTCAAAAATAAATTTTACTTACGACCGGGAGCAGAAAGATAGATCTGCACATTAATCTTTTCAGAATTTTCAAAACTTGTTCTGTTTTATTCTGAGCACTGATCTAAAAGTTCAAAAACCGTTGAGTACCCCCTTAACCTCCTCACACCCAGAAACGATAACTTCGCCTCACACCCAAAAGCCTATCTGAAGGCACAACTTTGAGCGCTTATCACGGGAAAACTGGAAAAGATATCAATTTACTTATTTTTCACTGATTGCGATCAAGGATAGAATTAAGTAAATAACACATACCATTTTTAAATTTCGAAGTCTGTGAACTCGATAACTGCGAGCGAAAAGAGAGGTTTACTCATCTTGTATTTCTTGCAAAACCATACATTTTTTACAATGACATATAAGTTACAAATTTACAAGTGTAACTCTAGCTATTCGAAACTGGTCTCAGATTTTCATTTGAGATTTTGAAAAGTAAGAAATTTATTAATTCAAGAACGGTTGGTCATGAATCATGATCGATATTTTGCAAGTTTTCTGTTCCATATTTTTCAAGTAACAACCAGAACAAAATAATTTAACCGTTTAAAATTTTATTGTGAACGGAGAGTCAAAATAGAAAGTACATTTACCGAAATATCATCAAGATATAGCTACCATTATCATACATTTTTGCAGTTAAAATAAGCCCTTTGAAGGACTTATTCTAGAAAGATTTCACAGATCTAGCAGGATCGGACAAATAGTGTTAAATTTCATTCGATCATTTTTATAGCAGAAAGAAGCCAATTTGTCTAACAGGCATGTCTTATAAAAATATATAAAATGTTCCGATTCCCACGAGTTCAGAATGGTAAAAAATAAATTCTAGAAAACCATCTGGGGATAAATCAGTTCCAGCAAAAGTAATGCCTCTTAGACGTAGGAGAGCAACACCAAAATCGTTAGTTTACATCTAGAGTTTCGATTTTATGACAAATATCCTTTAAATCACGGTGGCAGATTTTGCCTCGTTTATAATTCCCAGAAGTATCCAAAGTTACAAAAATGATTACCTGGTCCTTCTGAAGTGCGCCTTATTTCTAGAAAATTCGAATAAATCAAAAATTTCTGATCATTTTTCTAGAACAAGACAAAAGACAACGTTTTCCAACCAGGCGATGGTTTGACAATCGAAGATTTTTGCAGTTTTAAAACCTGAAAGAAGCATTTCGACGGTACCAAATGGCCATCCAACGAAATCCATTTTGGAAATAAATTCTCGGAATGTTTAAATTATTTTTTGATCATTTTAGCCAATTCTTGTATAAAACAACCATTGTATTATAGAGGTCAGTGACTCAACCATCTGGAAATCTCATTTTGTCGAAATTTATTCTTTCGAAATTTCGCTGAGGAGTTTGATCTTCAAATAGGGATTCTGAAGACCCATAACCAGATTCCTCTCTCGAAAACATTCTCGGATTTTATTATTTTGATTAAAAAGATAGACTTTTGGTTTTAATAAAATAAACTTCAAATTTGCTTATATATTGTGATGAAAAAGGCGCTTATAGTGTTCAAATAAAATCAGATCGCGCAAACTGGACACTAGGTAGTGCGCGAGCGGTCTTGTCGGTAATAACTTTTATATATCCAAATAGACTTTTTGTTATCGTGTGAGCAAAGCGGCAGGGTGATGGGGGGCGCTCGAGGTGGACGCAACAATGGAAAGACTCGAGACTATCCGGTCCATCGCAACCTCCAACTAGACATACTAGACTACACTCCAGGAAATAAATGAAACTAAGTTGATTGAAAGTTATAATTAATAAAAGGAATGTCAGAACTAATTGAAAATAAATCGTAAATAACGAAAATTTACTATTGTAATTATTCGATTATGTTAAGCAATTAAAAGCAGTACCATGCCGAATAGGGCTCTAAAAGTTTACGTAAATAATTAACAACTCACTGCAAATCCGCTAGTTCACTTTTAATACGGCGCTTATAGGACATGTTTCATGTATGCCGGACGATCAGAAAAATAACGATCAGCGGTATTTTATTATTAAAAGAATAACAAAATATAAGATAAAACCAGATCAGATACCGAAAAAGAAAAAAACTTAATTAAGATACGTTGAATTAGAAAAGTGTTGTGAATTCAAAAAACATAAAATTATATTTTGAATACCGGTAATAGTATTTCGAAAATGATGAAATTGAAATAAATTAAACTTATGTAAAAAAAGATGCGTCGGTTATATTTTGCATTGTGCACCTGAAAACGCAGATACTCCGTGTTAAAATATGGGTAAGAATAACTGCCGAAAGAAAGCAGCTTTATAACAACAATTTTAATCTACAGAGCAAAAAAATAGAAAGCAAAATATCAAAAAAATAGTTGATTCTGAAATTTACAAAATGAAAATTCAATGGCACTCAGAATTCAAATAATTAGCCTTGTTATACTAGTGACACTAAGGAATTTTAGTTATAATGTTCATAAGCTGAATCTCAGTTTAACTTTGCGCGCTGTTAAAAAAAATTAAATAAAAAGCAATAGACCTATTTGAGCTCAGAAAATATTGATATCCCTAAAAATGTTGTAAAATGAAGAAATCGAATTCCGATGGAAAAGGTCATTGATCATGTACCAAGTATAAATTTGACATGGAAGAACTCTTTTTCAACCAAGTCTACCAGTCGCCGGTGGATAAATGAGGAGTTCAAATCCCGACCATCTTTTAGCTACCTTTAATCGAAATGTGTCTTTTGAAAAAAATCGTTCTAGTGTAATTCGATGAGCAGAAGTGTGGAAAAAAAAAATCGATGATATTATGAAACAAATTTGTAAAGTTTGAAAATTCGTTTGCGTCAGAAAAGCAGTAATTCAAATCTGTCACAGTGCAACCGTTGACTGAAAATAACAATAAGTCCAATGCCACAAATACTGTGCATAATAAAAAAAGTCGTCGATATCCTTTAACTCGAGTAATTAGCTGACAAGGGGGTGCATTAAAAAAACTACTTATTTGATAACTTTTAACGATTATACTTTGAATGAAAAACACTCATTCATATATCAGATAACCATATCAACCGGGAATATACGAGATTATCCAACTATCAGGTAGTACATGCGAGTCCAAATAGCAAACTCGTGTTGCTAACGACTCAAGTCGCTAGTAAAACTCTGAATGCATAAATAGTAGAAAAACGTTAAAAACTAAAATCAGAACAATATTAAAAAAATGCGAAAATGTCAAGAAAACTTGCCAGAGAACACACAAAATACATTGAAAATCGGAAATTGAGAAAAATCCAGCGATTCCCTCCATAAAATGGATTATTAACGAAGTAAATCTGAGAAAGACGAAAATCCTAGCGAATCTACAAATATAACTATCGTTTCAATTTCAATTCTAAATGAGATGTGAAACCGCGGTTAGTGTTCAGCTTCTGTAAGATGATGTTTTCTGGTCATTTTAAGACAAGTTTTTTTATCACAGTATTATTCACCAGGTATATGTGACCAGTTCAGGCGAACGCCGTATAAAGTGCTAGAAGGCGATTTTGGCCAGTTAAATTGAAGCGTTACGGCTCGCGTAGAAACTGATACATACTACCTGTAAAATCACGAAAAGACCTTAAAAACGATTTTTGAAAATTCTACATAAAAAAGAAATCCTGGTCTAGAAATGACCAGAAAAAATTCCTACAAGATAACTGAACACATAAAACGATTTTTATTGAAATCCATTCAAAAATCGTCGAACTCCCGAGTGTCCGTTCTGTAGTCGTGACCAGATGTCAAGTCGCATGAGGACCGCCTGAATCACTAGGAATAACAATTTACAAGTTAAGACGAGTAGTTGAGATAATTGAAACGTTGTGCGGTTTTTCGAAATTTAATAATTCACAGCCTTTTCCGATACACACCAAGTCAATCTGTTTACATCACACCACCAGGGGTGAGCTATGCTAGAGCACAAACGGTTTTTTAAACGTATCTCTTAGACCCCACAACAAAGCGCTCAAAATCTACACAAAGAGCGAAATAAATGAAGACAAAAATGAGAGAAGGAATTTCGATTTGCTTTTTTTCCTAGAATCTCACTGGAACGCCGATTTTGCCAGTGTCGACTTCAACTCTATCTCTTTAGACGAATGTTTAGAAATGAAGCATTTTTCGACGAAGGTAGATAAATATAATGCGGAAAAGTGAATGACAGGAATTTGACAATAAAATTCTAGAATGCTAGAAAAAAAATGAAAGTGAACCGGAAATGAAAAGCCGAAAAAAACATTTTTGCCAAAATAATTGAATTCTAAGATTCGATAAGACATTTCCGAAATTTAAGTCAAACAGCGTGCGGTGGGTCATATCACCAATAAAAAATGTCAGATCATGGTAGAAACCGGTTTTAGCGGGTTAAGCAAAAAAATATTCGAATTGAAAAATCTAGATTTGTCTAGATTGTTTGAAAAAATGATTTGCCACCACGAGATTCCGTGGTCAACTTTAGCATAACCCGATATTAATTTAATCAAATAAATTAATTATAAGGGGGCTCAAAAATTACGACACCTACCCCCTTAATAATAAGTCAATTTTAGAAAAGTGACCTGGTTTAAAAGCTTTTAAGTTTGTCTTTTCCATACACCAAAAGCAAAACGAATCAACTATATAAACTTTTTATGATCCCATGTCCTTAAACAAAAACAGCTAATTTACCTTTATGACGATTTAAAATAAGGAATGCAAAATCAACACGTACTACCTCCACACTATATTCTTTGGTCATTGCAGGGGGGTGAAGTGAGTTCGGGATTTTAGAGGAGACCAAATCTTCTTTAAAACCTCGCAGACTTTCGTTATTGAGTGGAGTGATTAAATTTTCCAAATTAAATTTAAAATTCGCTAATTCCTCATGGCACCTTAAATCGGGCAAATGCTGAGATGTTTCCTTTCCTATAGTGGGACACTCTTTTGAATTTTGACATCAAATAGACTATACAGCAGGTGAACAAGGGAACATCCCCCGACCAGATTTTCTATCCCATCCCCATTTTTTGCCTATTCTTTCAACTAGAACCTAACGCAAAAAGGATGGAAAATGCACGCAAAAGCCAGCCTTTACAACCCTGCTATACAGAATAGGCATACTGTATAGCGCTACAGTATAGGCCTATACTGTATAGGCTACTGAAGCTACACAGTATAGGCGATACTGTAGGCCCTACCGACAGGCTATAAGTTTAA
Source organism: Oikopleura vanhoeffeni (assembly GCA_004367855.1). Classification (NCBI taxonomy): domain Eukaryota; kingdom Metazoa; phylum Chordata; class Appendicularia; order Copelata; family Oikopleuridae; genus Oikopleura; species Oikopleura vanhoeffeni. Next base: position 424,030 of record SCLH01000024.1, read on the forward strand.
ATTTGTGTGGCTTAATTTTTTCGAACGCCAAGATATCATTTTATTTAGTGTCATATTCAAAATTGCAGATTTACCTGGCGAGTTTCAAACCTAACGTCAAATTCAGTACTCACAAAGAAGTTTTCTATCATGACTGAAATGTCGTAAATTACAACTGCCGTTAACTTAAATGAAAGCTGATTCATTAACGACCTCAAAATCAGGACGATCCGAGCATTATCAAGAACTTTGCTCAAAATTAGAGAAAATAACGTCATGTATCACGTCAAGGCATTTTCTGGCTATACTTCATTCAAAATCAACAAATTTTGAAAGTTATTTTTGGAATGTAAAATTTTCAGTCAAACCGGAAATTGGTATAGGGAATGTATATTGTTCAATAAGCGTTCCAGCCCAATTTAAGGAAAAAATGTTTTATTAATTTTAAAATCTTGGATTTGAAGCTCCATTGAGATTTGAAAAAATCAATTAAAACATTTCCCCAAAATGGTATACAAGCAGTGTGATGGAAAATGACTCAACGAGAATGATCCAACATTAAGGTAGAAACATAAGATCCAAACTTTGAATATATCTTGAAATTCAAAGCCAATCCAGTTTTGACTGAATGTTAGAAGTTTAATATGGTTATATATATTAAAATTTAAAAGTGATAAACGAACCTCGCGAATAGTTATCGAACATAAAATTAAATTAAAGTTATATGTCGTGGCCGTTTATTCCGTGTTTGTTATTGTATTATTTGCATCTCATATCGAGGAATTCATAAGTTGTCCGTAATTGAGGTCACAATCAACATCAAACCGAATCAATCCCCTTAAATTTAGTTAAAGAATCTAAACCTTGAACAGTGAAATTGGTTTTTTGAAGGATTTGGCCGTCAATCTTGAACTTAATTTCATTAATTTTCAATGTGGAAAATTACAAATAATTCCGCCAATGATCATTCAGCAGTTGAGAATTTTGAAGAATGAGCGAATCACATCGCAGCATTTGATCACAATAAACAAAAAAAAAAATTTGAGTTAACTTCCAAATAAGCAGCGCCAAAAAAAGAAGTCTGCACCATCCTACGCACGGAAATCTCAGGTGCTCACAGCCTGATAACCCATCAATTATGTAAATTAATGACACTACGAGGATGTCGAAATTAAATAAAATTTATTTTTAAAAAATACACTTTTGCCACAGGATAAAAAAATCGATTACTGTCAGGGGTCGGCAAGACGTTTGGCAAAACCTGATCGAACGAACTGACGATCGTAAAATTTTTAAAAACCTGATCGGATCGAACCTTGAAGGACGCAAATTTTAAAACTGGATCGATCGGGTCAAAGTCGATCTGATCAGTATGTGTCGAATTAGATCGGACAAAAAAATTAGATCTTATCACGAGAGTTCTTGACGCCATGTGTTAGCGGGTTAAATAGAGAGGCCGCGATCTGAGAACTGGGAGGCTAATATTGGACAATTAAAGCAGAAAAAGTTTGTAGGCAAAGTTTAGCGTGGGTTGCTTTGTCTACGCCAAACGTAAGCCCGAGGCCGAAACCACCGGCAAGCGCCCTCTGCGAGCCGCGCGCTCGAGTCAACTGCTCACTCTGACACGCTCCTACCTCTAACTCACACGATAACAAAAAGGCTAGTTAGATATAATACCTGTAAGATTTTCTGCATAGATTTCAAATCACACTGAAATTGTGTTTTCTTACAAGAGGAGTTGGTCTGGTTTACACCGTTTGGTTGAAAACTTTGTTTAATCATTTCACTATTATTTCAGTTTTAAAGGAGTTTGCAAGTATAATTTTCACTACTTTTTTATGGTTGTTTTTTTAACTCATAAATAGACCGCAAATAAAAAATATTTAAGCCAAAATTTTTTATTTTTTGTTTAAATCAAGGAACATTTATTTTCTATAATATTTCAGTTCCATATCTTCAAACACAGCTGATGAATTAAATAATTAAAATAATTAATGTCTTTTTCTCGGAAATAATTGACATGAAACATTATTTCAATAAGAAACAGATCAAAATTCAGTGAAATAGAAAAATTATCGATTACTTTTCCAATTATAGCTTGTTATATAAAAATCTATAATAAATATTTATATTACGGTATTTGAGTTTTTTAATTAATTAAAAAAAATAGTAATCATAACAATTATTTCAGAAGCTGAGATATTTTTAGTAACCAAATAAAATTCAAAGGTTTTTATTGAACATAATAGAAGGCGATGTCTACTAGACCTCATTATTTCAAATTTCACGCGCCAAAAATTGCATCGACTTTCTACTTATGGTTCATGGTACAGTTTCTCAGCGGAATATAGTTTTTAAAGTATTTTAACTATTTTGGAAACCCTTTTCGCTGCTGGAACAACTCAAAACTCTTTCAGAAGCTTATTAATCATGCAGAAAATATTTTGCTTAATCTTATTCTATTGTGCAATACGGTATTGTGCAATCGAATTGAAATATTTTCAAAAATAAACATTCAAGTAACGAAAAAAGTAGGTTGAATATTTACTTGTCAATATTTGAGTGAAATAAGGGTGTTCTAGTTCAGGAGGAAAATTCTCAATGACTTACATCTGAGAAAATAAAAGACTGTTAAATACGAAAAATAGGATTTTTTTAATTTTTCAAAATTTTGAAGACCGATTATGTTTGGTTTAAATTTAAACCCCATAATAAAAATTCAAGCAAAAATTGTGGTTTCAAATCGTCCAGGCAATAATATTTAATTTTTAATAATATTTAAATTCATATTTTTTTCTTTAATTTTGAAATTAAGGAGGTTCCCTACAGCATGAAACACCTGAAAATAAATTCGATTTTTAAATGTCGAAATTTTTTTTTACATTCTATCAAATAAACTCTTAATAAACAATTTAATTGTGTTAATCTGTTTGCCGTGGGATCATTACAGCCATACTAGATAGAAGTTTGTAGCTCTCACCGTTTCCCGTAAAAGACCTTCAATAACACTTTTCATACCATTAAGGGGATTGTGGGTGCAGTAGTTATTTTCGACCACGGTCTCAAATTCGGTATTATTTTTCTTGTATCCGACCATCCAGCACACGAGAAATTGATTGCAATTAAAAAAAAGTTCATTACTATCGAATAACTAGTTCTAAAATATCGGATTTGCTTGCAAAAATAATTTATTTATTTAAAATTATAGACATAGGATAGTCTCAAATCACAAAGAATA
>SCLH01000024.1:434663-476628 GCA_004367855.1 Oikopleura vanhoeffeni
CATGGACCATGACCCAATTTTTACGATTTTTCACGAATGATCATTTTATTCACGTGAGAATCGACGTTCGGGCCCGGAATTTGCATTTTTTTTCTAGCATTCCAGCTTATTTTTTTTGCATTCATAATTTTGTCATCGGTTTGTTTCCGAATCAATTAAAAAATATCGAATTTGACCAAAAAAAAATTTGGAAATTCTAATTTTTCCTCAGTATTTTTGTCAGTATTTATGCTTTATTTTTTGAACGCTATGATCGATGACCTTAATTTAACTCGCACCAGGTAGCCTGCAATGTAATCTTGAACTCGACTATTTTTTTTTAAATTCTCAAAAAAAATTTCAACAATATTTCTTAGACGGTGAAATTTGACGTAACCGACGGAGGCTGTTTCTCGAGATCCATACATGGAAGAAACTTAATTTTTGTTGAATTCGAAATTTTGCCATCGGTTTGCTTCCGAATCAATTAAAAAAATGGATTTGACATAAAATAAAGTTCCGAAATTCGGATTTTTCAATTTAATCAACTTTGTGAGCTCTAGCTTACCCTTCAATTTGCTCTTTTTTCACAAAAATGGTATAAAAATTGTTTTGGTCACGTGACCTAAAATTTCGGCTCAGGACATTATTTTTGATCTTCTACAAGATCAATGAAAAAAATTTCAAAATTCGAAAATTTTCTTAAAAGTGGTCTGAGANTAAATGGTTTTTATTCAAAGTGAACTGCTTTGAATTTTTAACTAGCTTGTGGCCATAGACTTTTTCCTGTTTTGTCTTTTTGTGATGAAATTTCAGCCATTGCGTGAATTGTTTTCGTTGTATTTTTTATCAAAGGTTTTCCGTTTTTCTTGATCTCCGTGCTAGTACGGTTGTTACTATAATATCTGTCGGTAACCATAGTTTTACTTAAAGCGTCTTAGAGTGTTGTGGCCTGCTGCTTGTTATCAGGCGTCATTATTTGCGACATTGTCAATAATCACTACGATTCAAGATCCTCTGAGATTTCTTGGTCACTCCTCAGGTTTATGCCGCCTGATAAAAGGCCCCTATGCTCTTTATTCGCCATGCAATTAGAAATAACAATGGACGTGTTTTTATTCTGACCTTACTTAATTCGACAATGGATCATATATTAATTATCTATAAATTTTTGATCTTTCCAAATTTCACTGTTATTTCGATCTAAAAGTAGCTACTAATAATCGATACTCAGCTTGTCTTCAACTGAAATTAAATTTAATTTAAATAGTACTTAATGTTTCATTTATCTGATATAATGAAACTTGAAATCTTATCTGAAAAATTTATTTAAGTTGGAATTCATACGGTTAGTCCACAGTCGAATTTACAATTTGAAAAGTCGAAAAAAAACCGAAATTTAGCACTTCATCGAAAATAAATACTTTTTTTTTCATGATGTAATCGATACATTTAGTACGCTGTCGAAGTCCTCGCCTACCAATTTGGGCACCAGTCTACGGTGAATTTTTTGATTGCTTGACTAAGACGGCTTACTTTATCTTGCGGCGACCTAACTTTTCATACAAAAAATATGATTCATGGTTACAAGCGAAAGATAAAAAACAAAAGCATTTGAATTAGTGTCGAATAGCCATTCCCAATATTTTACAGGCTAACGTTCCAAAAACTTTTAGTTTGAAAATGTTGAAACAAGAATTTTTCTAATAATTTTCTATTATTTCTAGACCAAAATTCATAACTCCCATATCATGCTTTAAATATAGTGATATTATGTATTTAATTCGGTTTATCAAAGAGCTATAAACAACAGTATGTATGATCCCACCACGTCGACAGCTTAAAGTATCCTTTTCTGTTAGAGTTTTTTTCGTTGATATTGAAACAACTTATCCGAAAAAATGATTATGAAAAATAGTGCATTTTTTTATTGTTTGAACTTTTATCCAAATTCTCGATTTCAAAAAAATTTAAACTCAAATTTCTCATAAAAAACATCAAATGCCCACAAAATTCGCTAAGTTTACAAAGTAGCCATCGATTATGATCATACTTGATGTATCATTTGGAATATATCACTCCAGTGAAAGTTTTCATCAAGCTCAATCGGTAACTCTGTAAATATCACGAGGTTGTCTACTGATTGGTTGTAATTGCTCGTTCTCTCACTGCTTTCCCGTCTAATAACTTTTGTTTCGAACGTTTACCGAAAAAGAGACAACATTCTATTGTTTCCGCGAACACTTTTTGTATAACTTAGTTAAATCTAAATATTTTTTTGATTCGTAAAAATCTTACTCTTCAATCGCAAAGCCTTGTTTTTGAGACTGTTAAATTTCTCTGCCCCCAGCAGCCAAAATCTTGCGTAGAATGAATATTGAAATTAATTTTTAAATTTCCGCCAATAGGTTCGACAATACGACGTCGCATCTGACGCCGAAGGAATTTCGCGTTTACTTTCAAGGTCATTCGTTAAATGAAAACAAAAAATGTTTCTTATTTGCGCTATAAGTACTCCACCGTTTGTCCACATAATGTCGCCTTTATTTGGTGACCTATTAATGGCTATTTAATTTAATTTTTTTGTTCTTCAAAAAAATTACCGCATAAGGGCGCGCTATTAATATCCTTTATGAACGAACTCACACTTAAAACCTTTTGGGTAAGGATATGTTGCGATTGGAATTTTTGGACTTTTTCAGTTTTTATGTGATCAAAGTGGCCGCCGCACACTTATATTTCGTCTGCCAAAATAACGTAGTTTATATATGAAGAAATGATAAAAAAAATAATTATTTAAAAATAATTTTGATATTTACAGGCTCTATGCTATTTTTTCACTTCGTTATAGTCAACCATCTACTCCAAGAAGAATCATTGTCTGCCGACAATTTTATGTTATTTCAACATACGCAATTGTATCGGATACTATAAACTACTATAAAATGAGAATTGACGTCTCATAGCGCATTTTAAATTATTTGCAATTCATTCACAAGACTCCAGTTCACTCGCAATCGTTTTTTTAAAGAGAAAAACAAATGCATGCTGCACATCAAACTCAGATGGACAACCCACTTAGGGTGGTTCCGCATCTGACCTTTTTTAACTGCCGCCTCAGAATAAACGACACAGTTTAGTAACTTCTTTACTTTGTATGCACAAGACAAAGGTTTTAAATCTTGTGAAATTTAAAAAAATTATTTATCCATGTTTGGAATGGCTGCTCCAACCTCTGAAAAGTGCCATAAATTACATCGTACAAATTTGTTTGTCAGCCTGCGTCTCATGATCTGGACACCCATGACCAATTTTTACTGATTATTTCACGACCATGACCACTGTTTTATTCACGTGATGAATTGAGCTTCCGGGCCCGAATTGGCATTTGTTTTCTAAGCTGGCGCTAAAGATCATGATGCTGTAGAAAATTGCAAAACAAAAAACATGTGATCATTTATGGCATTAGCGCCACCTATTTGGAAAGAAAAATCAAAATTCCGCGGCCCGAAACGTGCGGTATATCCCACGTGAAATATAAAATGTTCCATTGTTACAATTGTTGGGTTCCTTAATGGACGAAGGCTGACAATAAAATCGTATAGATAATTGTTTGGCACTTTTCTACGAGGCTTGCACTAGCCTATTTCAAACATGGAACTTTCTTAGTTTTAATCTCAAACAATTCAGGCAAAACCTGTTCTTTGTACCAAACAAATATAATGACAGGTAAACTACTGTTTTCGTTTATTCTTTTGACGGTGCCAGTATAAAAAGGTCCAGTTCGCCGTGACCACCCCCTTATGAGTTGCCCAGATGTCATTAAGTTTGATAGGCTTCAATTGAACAAATCAAGAGAAGACGATCAATTCTGATTAAGAGTAACGAAGAGACGGCTGTACTCTCGACGAGTCATACATGGGAGAAACTTATTTTTTCTGACATTTCCATTAATTTTGCTCATTCAGGTTTCGTTTCCGCAATCAATTAAAAATATCGCATTGTTGACCAAAAAAAATTTTTGAATTCTAATTTTCCTCCAGTATTTTTGCGTATTACATGCTTTATTTTTTGTGAACGCTAATGATCGGCATGATCTTATATTTAACCTTCGCCCAGGAAGTAGCCATGCAGTGTAATTGAACTCGACTATTTGTTTAGTACAATTCTCAACAACAATTTCAACAATATTTTTAAGTATGCGTTGAATTTGAACAAACGACCGATGAAGGCTGATTTCTTCGAGGATCCATACATGAAGAGACTCTAATTTTTGTTTGAATTCGAAATTTTGCCATCGGTTTGCTTCCGAATCAATTAAAAAAATGGATTTGACATAAAATAAAGTTCCGAAATTCGGATTTTTCAATTTAATCAACTTTGTGAGCTCTAGCTTACCCTTCAATTTGCTCTTTTTTCACAAAAATGGTAAACAAATTGTTTTGGTCACGTGACCTGAAATTTCGGCTCAGGACATTATTTTTGATCTTCTACAAGATCAATGAAAAAAATTTCAAAATTCGAAAATTTTCTTAAAAGTGGTCTGAGAAATCAACCAGTGAGTTCAACTCACTATGTTATTTGCAATTTACTTGACAATTCGTTGATTTTTTACAAAGTCAGGTTATTTCATAACAATAAAAAAATGATGGAATTATACTGCGGTAATGCATTTTTCAGGACTGACTCTCAAAATATCTATTCATGAAAAGCGGTTCGAACCACGTTTGAGCCAATGAAAATGATTTGTTCAGCCTACGATATAAATCGCGCAAAATCAAATTCAAATGAAACAATCAGAACTTTAACAATCAGTGAGTATCAAAAATGAGAATTCTTTATTTTGCTAAATATTATTTTTGCTGAAGAAACCAAAGATTGTTTGGAAAATATAGTAAGACTCAATGGTGCAAAAAGTTTGAAAATTGCAATTTTTGCGTCTTTATTATGTGGGATTGGACTAGGTTTGCTTATTCGCCCTGGAGTGGCTTATATTCGTGGACAAATGAACAAGCCAACAGCGGTAGAGAGCCATAGCTTAGAGAAATTAATTATGTTATCAAAAAACTTTTTAACGAAATTAAAAAATAAAATGTTGACGCTGCAAAGACGGACGCCTAAGCCGTAAAAGATCAAAAGAACACGTTACAAACTTTTTTTCGTGCCAATTTTGGCAATATTTTGAATGTTTAAAAAATTATACCGCATGACTTCCAAGCAGCGTCGAGACTTGTGGTGATTCTAAAAATATGCTTTTACATGTATACCACTAAATTCTTGGCTCAATTCACCTCAAGTCTAGACAAATCACTTATTTATTAATTATGTTTTCAGCAAAAAATTTTCGGCGATATCGCCCTCTGTACTTTTCTTATCGAAAAATCTTATTAAAGTTTATTTTGTTTACAAAATCTTTCATGTAATAGTAATTTAAAAACGCTATTTGACAAGAAATCGAAACTTGTAGCTGATTTAATCGTTAATTTCATTTCAAAAAAATGTACCAGAAAATTGTTTATGTGTGTTATTTTATGTAATAATATGGCAACGTAAAAATGAAAATAACGCAACATTTCTGGTTTCAATTTTGGAAGTGTTTTGCATGAAGAAATCAATTTTTTCATGAAAACTCCCTGATTTTGATTTGACAGTTTTCGTTAAAATCGGAAAAATAAGATCTTGTGAGGTTCTGTCGTATTTTTAAATATTATTTTCAATTCCAAAATGTATCACAATAATTATTCGTGTTTCCTACAGAATTTGAAAAAATGTAAAATGTAAGTGTTGGAATAATTTTGTTTTATGAAATAGATACGTGTACAGAGTGTAAGGTTTTTCTCTTGTTTTTTCCAAATTGGATACATTTGAATTCCGCCGTTTTGATTGGTTGAATCTGAGAAAGACGTAGGTTTTTGCCAAAATTAATCGTTCTCATTAGCGAATAGCAATTTTACTAATTTGAAAAAAAGAAGATAAAAATCTTACACCCTGTATAATTAATTCAAAATGTTGCCTCACCCCTAAACGCAACAAACGCGATTTCGAAATCGTTTATTTTTAAGAAAGTCCAGGCTTAAATGGAATTTTAAAAATGTTAAATAAATTAGCTATAAATGTTGTTGTTTGATGGGTGATTCACCAAATCTTCAAAATTAAACGTAAATAAGGTAAATCACCATATTTGGAGTCATTTCAAAACTTTTTGGCTATCAGGCACTGTCAAAAATGTATCGGTCAAATATTTTCAAACATGAAATTATGAATAAATTATCAATATAAGCAATAATGAATATAAATTATACAGCTTGATTTTTCTCGTTTACTGCGTTTTTTTTTATTCCGCAAAAATACTTGATGAGGATTGGTCAATATCCGAAATACCTGTATGTCATTGGTTCATTTTCGCGGAAGAAAAAAACTAAGTCAACGAGAAAACTCAGGCTGTATTTTTTTGTCTTGATGTCATTGTTCAAAACCATAGAAAAGGGGATAAAAACCATCCTTTTTGGAAACCTGGTTTAAAACCACTACTTTAAAAGCGGATTTTAAATTACCACCCGAATCGCTCTCAAGACAATAAACAGCGCGACAAATTTGTCCGGCGAGCGATCTAACTAGATATTAGGATTATTATAATGATAATGAAGCAATTTAAATGAAATTGTATAGATAAGAATATTTAATTGAATCGCAAAATCTTCAAAATGATACATAAAACTTCATTCAAACCACTTCTTCACCATCTATGATGTAAACATTGCTTATTATATGTGATTTCACATAATCAAAAAATTCAATCGCATTATAAGATACAGTAGTAGTCATGAGTTTGGTCAAAATTTCTGAGGTACGGTAAAACAAATTATCATTTGGTCTAAAATATTTCCAACATGCTTTATTATTGAAGTTGAAAATTTAATTGAAGTTTATTTAGTTTTCAAAGTCTTTTCAGTAATATAAATTTCCGACAAGCTTTCCTTAGGATATATGCTTACTAAAGTAATGTAATATGTAAAATATGTTACATATTTTATGTAATTATGTTAAATTCCTATAAAAGTTATGTAAGGTGTGTTTGTAATAATCTCGTCACGTAAAAATCATAATAACGAATAACGTTTTTTCCTGGTTAAATTTTTGTAGTTTTTTGCATACAGTAGGAAAATTCATTTTTTCATTATTATTATGGTTTCGGTATATAATTTACCGTATATTTCCCCGTATCTAAGTTTTTGTAAAAATCAATCAAAATACCAATTTGCTCGAATGTTTTTATTCTTTGAGGTACTGTATTAAATGATTTATTTCTCAACTATAACTTGTTTTATCAAAAATGTTTCATAAACATATCTGATGTGTACAATGGTGTGTAAAAGCCCGAGTTGATTTTAGACTCAAATTATTATGCAATTTTTTTAATTTGAGGTCCTGTTAAAAAAAGTAAAAGTCAATTACTTTCAGACCTGGTTTTCTAAATTCTGAAAATGTTATTTTTTCTTCCGGATGTCACGTGTTTACTGGAACTGTCTCTTCCTGATTATTTTATATGGATAACAAAGCCTCCTGGTTGTTTTTGCTAGATTTTTAGCCAGAAATTTCAAATAATTAGGCGTTTGATAAAAACTTATAATAAGTCGCTTATCCGATAGCATTATTAGATAGCTCAAACTGACCACAAGTATTTAGTGAATGATAAAATTCAAGCTATTGGTTCAAATCGGAGCATTTTCCATATTTTTCTGGAGATTACTGTTATTTTTTATTATCAGTTTTTGTTTGAAAAAATTGGAGGCAATGATATAATTTGCACCTTTTTTGGATGAGATAAGGCGTTTTCAAGCAGCCAATTATTGAAGAAAAATGGCTAAAAATCAAGTTTAAACAACCAGGAGGCTTCGAGATGAATTTAACGTTGAAAAAGATGTAGTTAAATCCAAATTGTTTCGTAATTTTTAACAATTTTTAATGGATAATCAAAAACCACTATATTTCAAACTAGTAATATTGTCGATTTCTCATTATTACTCTAAAGAAAAAAAAACAGCATGACAAGTTTGTCCGTCGAGTGTTCTTGATGATTTAAAATACGGAATTTCAAAAGTCAAAAATAGGTTTCAATGTGTTTAAGGGGGTTGTGGGTGTAGAATGTTGGAATTGCTGAGGAAAATAGCCTTTTCTTCCAGCTGGACTGAAAGGGTCGATAACGGGCAGATAAGAATAAATGAGAAAAAAATACTGGAGACTTAAAACTTCTCTATCAACTGCAAGTACAATTTTTGTTTCTGGTTAAAGGTGGCTCACCAGTGCCGTACTGAAAAACCGGTAAAAATATGTTCTCAATTCACAACAGTAGTTAAAATCTCGGTCAATTTTGCTTTAAATTGATTCAAACAAAGATGTTTCGTGAAAGTTCGACGTCTTCAAATAATTTAGTGCGTGAGTTGCGTCGCTTTGGCCAATCAGAGCGTCATATTTTTTTCATAATACTTTTTTTCTCACGATTCGATAATAAATAAACAATTTTCTTTCACTCTTGCTTTATTTACACCCACAACCCCCTTAAACTATCTTGAAGTAAATTATTTTCTGGTCATTTTAAGACGTGAGTTTTTTTCTTTTTTTTAATCTCTTCAAAAAAAAATGATTTTAACTTTAGCCAGCTGTAAAAGTTGCAAATCAGGTGCTAGCGCAATCAGTAGAAAAGGCTGATACAATTTCAAGTTTTTTGATAACGGGCACAATGATCATCCGGTAAACCACAATGACCGGTCAAAGTTCAAGGTCAATCTCAAGTTCATCGTGGAGACTTGAAAGTACTTCCGAAATATTAGGAAGGTTCAACTTTATGATGAAAATATTAGCAACTTTGGGTCAATTATGTACTGAAAAGTCGCTAGAGAACAAAAAAAAAATCAAACCACAAGGTCAATCTCAAGTTCATCGTGTAGACTCACAAGTATCCTCAAAAGAATCGGAAAGGTCGATGTTCTGATGAACGTATTAGCAACATAGGGTCAATCATGCACTGAAGTCGCTAAAGAGCAAAAACTGGTCAAATAATTGCTCTCTATCAGCTACAGTACATAATTGACTCAGTATTGCTAATACGTTTATCAGAAAATCGAGCTTTCGGATTCTTTTAGGGTACTTGTGGGTTTTTACGATAAACTTGAGATTGACCTTGAGATTTGACTAGTTTTTGCTCTCTAGCGTCATTTCAGTAAATAATTGACCAATAATAGCTTTTATTTTCGTCAAAAAGTCGACCCTTCCGATTCTTTTGAAGGTAATTTTAAGTCTCAACAATGAATTTGAGATTGACTTTGAACTTCGACCGGTCATTGTGGTTGACCGAGTGGTCATTGTGCTCTTCATGAAAAAACTTGAAATTGTATCAGCCCTTTTTTCGCGATTGCAGAAAAAAGGAAAGTGCGCTAGCTCCTGATTTGTAACTTTCACAGCTGGCTAACGTAAGTCATGAAAATTTGACCTTGAAATAATTTTTTTTTATAAAAACTTTGAAAACATAAAAAATCCAAAGTCTTAAAATAACCAGAAAAACAATCTCTTGGCTGTCTACCCGCCTGGGTAAAAAAACGGAGAAACCGAAAAGACTCAAACTGTACAAGATAGCTTGAACACATTGAAACCCATTTTTGACTTTTGAAATTCCTTATTTCAAATCGTCCGTATTATATATTAGGATAATTTAAATGATAATGATGTTATTTAATTGAAATTGTATAAGTTATAAAATATTTATTTAGATCGCAAAATCTTCAAAATGATACATCTACCATAAAATTAAGTTTATATTCTGATTGTAAAATTTTCTTTTGAAATTTTTCTAAGGTGTAGTTAGAACTTTCCCATGGAAATTCGACGCATTGGCAAGATTTCAAATATGATTTCTGACAAAATGAAAATAATAAAATAATGCTCAAAATTTCTGAGGTACGGTGAAAAAAATTATCATTTGTTCAAAAAAATTCTAACATGCTTCTAATTGAAGTTAAAAATTTAATTGAAGTTTATTTAGTTTCCAAAGTCTTCTTAAGAAGACTACTAAAATAATACTAATTTCCAACATCCCTTTCTTTAGAAAAATGCTTACTAAAGAAATGTAATATCTTAAATATGGTTTATTAATAACCCGTAATACAGTATGTACTAAAAGGTCGCTAGAGAGCAAACATGGTTCAACCTCAAGGTCAATCTCAAGTTCATCGTATAGACTCTAGCGACCTTCATACCATAAAAGACTCAAATATTATCCCTGGAGTTGGATAAAGCTAGTTGTGAGTCTTTAATGTAGTTGTAGCCCACAAAAAGGGTGGGAATGATTAAAATTTTTTATAATGAGTTGTTTAGTGTTTCTCGTTAGGATTTTCGTATTTTTATTTTTTAAGAGTGGTGGGTGAGCCTAAATTGAGTCCTAGAACCCCCAAAGATAGTATTCTCCAAATAGGAGCGAAATTCAGAACCGACTGGGTTCCGATTGTAAACCGGCTGTTTGCCGGTTAAATCCCGACTGATATTCGCTTCGCTATTCTGGTAAATAATAAAATTGGAGGTTCTAGAGAATAATGAGTATTTCCGGTAGGCGAAAGTCAAAACAGTCACGTTGTTATTGTTTGCCTTTCTCCATAAACGAGCTCAGAAATCTTTCCCTGGAGTTGGATAAAGGCTCCTTGTGTTGTTTTTAATGTATATCTGTGCTGTTATGAGACTAATAAATGTCATAACCCCAACCATATATCAGTCCATTTATTAGTCTGAGTGATTGGCTGTGTTGCTAGTTTTTTATTTTTAGCGTTTCCTGATAGGGTAATTTTGTTAATATTTGTTAATAAAACAATTTTTGTAGGTACCATAATGTTTTGTTTAGAATTATAGTACAAAAACCCTTATTTTGTAGTCCTTTTGGTTATAAATTTTTAATGTTTCGCTTCCTAGTAATGTCTGCTACCGTCACAATTTAAAAGGTGTCCTTTAGGATTTTATTGTGTTTTTTGTAAATGATAATTTTTTATTTTAGATAAACTGTGATATGTAGACCCTGATTAATAATTTCAGAATTTTTAATAATTGATATACTTATCAAATTAGTTTCCGGTGGGCACCATAATTGTTTGTCCTAATCGTAAGTACTTTGGACCTTAATTTTTTGTGTGCATTGAGGGTTAAATTATTGAAAACATGGGACATTGTCTATAACGTTCATTATTTTTATTTTGCAGAAAATTGTCCTATAGGATTTTCTTGTTCATTGTTCAGTAAATCGTAGATGATGAAAAGTCACTCACTAGATCACTATTAATGTCACACTGTAGATTACTAGAATAGTCTAGTTTCCCTACTGCCGAGAGCCACCATATTGGGTTTTTATCCGATTTCAATTGGTCCGATTCTGTCCATTCTAACGGGTTTGTTGTCGATGGTTGTGATTTAAACAAAGTACCGTTAACTCTAGCCCACATTTTAATACTGTCATTTTCATTTATAGTTAGTATAAACATGTTTGAATGTGTATATTCTGGTTTACATCTTTTTAACTTAATATCAAATTCGGTGTTAAGATCGTGTAATACGAAGTCAAAGGCATTTCTTGCTAATTTGAATTTAGTCCAAATATTTTGCCACGCGAATTTAACGGCCTCCACACATCGTCCTAATTCTAATTTTACATTAAAATTATTATTAGTTTTTGAGTTATATAGTGCGAAGGTGGATGCTGTTAATCCTGAGAATCCTAAAATTTCGTCCGACTTAATTTCAGATAATAATTTATTTATCAGAGTTATTGATTTATTAAAGAGGTTTTTAAATTCTTTGTCAGTATTTAATAATACTCGAACAAAATTCTCTTTCCTAATTATTTTGATCACTGTAGTTAAGTCCTTTAGGGCATAATACTGATTTTGTATTAAGTCTTTTTCCGAGTTTCTTTCCATCATAACTAATTTACCCCAAGGGTATTGCATTTGGTTATGGAATAACTTTACCTCGGCATCTAAAGTTATTCTTTTTATTGCATTAGAAGTCGGATTTGAGACGTATTTCATTTTTCGCGCGAAATTTAACAATATTATGTGAGCTACCGATCCCTGTAATGGATCGGAAAAGGATTGTAGTCCCGGAATATGCATTCTGAATAATATAATAAGTTTTAATTATTATTGTAATACTTTTATACTTTTATTTTAATAATTTGTTTAATAATGGTTAATATACTTTATGTATATTCCAGTTTTAATGGATAGGTTTCGTTTTCTAACCATGTAATTATATCTAATGGTTTGACATATCTGGTAAGTGAGATTTTCCTATAGGATTTACTGTAGCCCCTTCTGGTCGATAATGATTGTACCGTGTCAATTAGGCGGATTAATAGTTCACAATGATCAAGTTTATTGAGTCTTATTAATAAACCTCTGACTACTGACTTTTGTCTACCATATTCTAAGTTCTGGTGTAGATATCTTAATTTAGAACGTAGTAGCTGTCTGTCCATAGCTAGCCCTTCCCGTTGTATGAAATCATCTAAATCATTGACTATTTGTCCTATGTTTTTTATTTCAATCATTCTATAATATAATTAAAAATGATTTTTTGGGATAATTGAAAAATTTATTATAAATATTTTTATTACTGTTCTCTTAACAATTATTGGTATGGATTGTGTATTGAGCAACTAGAGTATGTTTTACAAGTTTTGATAATTATTTGTTTTAACTTAAAATTATTTTGACTTAATTTTGTTATGGTGCTTTTCAATTTGAAATTTTTAGAATTCGAAACTATGTATGTTATCATATCTATCTAGTTGGAATTGGGCACCCATGTGACTCTTTTCTATTAATTTGTTTCTATATCTATACAGCATCTCTGAGCCTCTTGTCCAGTTAAGAGCGATACATATATTATCGGCTGAACAATTTGCTCTTAGCATCCTTTCGACTACGCTATTTCTGCCACTATGAGCTGAAATTGGAGTTTTGAAACCTAAATGTTTCCTGGATTTTTCCATAAAGTATACGAAGGATTTAGTAGTCCTATTGTCGAAAACTCTATTTGACTTTTTCACGGGTTTTAATGATTTCAAAAAGTCTAATTTTAGCTCGACATCCCATATTGTTCCCTTTTTTATTTTCATGGTAATTGTTTCTGTTTTTAAGGACATGGGATTAGTTTTACTGACTTTTAGCGGAATAGATAGCCATCTGCCATCAATATTCTCAACGTATTCTAAATCCGCCCACGTTGTATACTGTAAGTCACCTACTCGATTACCACATAGAAAAGTGAAACACATCATGATTGCAGTTTCTTTTTCGGGTATACCTAAGTGCCAAAGGTGTAACATTATTTGACCTGCTGCTTTAATCGAAAACGTATTTGCTTTTTTAGGTGGTAAATAAGTTTTAGTAAATAATGTCCTAGCGGTTTTGTTTGCAACTTTTTTAAGTAATTGTTTTATAATTGGCAGTTCTTTTCTGTCCTTTAGGTAATATTTTACTATTTTCATAGTTTGATAGACCATATTATTCAGTTTATATGGTCTTATTAACTCATATTTTGATCTCTTTTTTACCCAAAATTCGAAAAAATATTTTACATTATTTTTCTCTAGTGCGTCTAAATTTTTCTCTAGCATAAATATTTCTAACAATTTCTTTGTCGACTCGAGGCAGTTGGCTTTCAGAATTGTTTTGACTCGAATTTTCTCATTTGATTTCTCATTTAATTTTATCGATTCGTTCATTGGCCAATCTAAATTGAATGATTCTCAAATTTTTGTTTGGTAATATTTTTAATATGAATTTTTCTTTAGCTTCAAGAAGTTAGTATGTCCTTTAGGTCTCCGTTAGGACTGAGATATTTTCTTCATGATCCAAGGCTAATTGCTTACAGATCATAAACATCCAACAATCTACCGTTAGATAGGAGTGTTTGTTAACCAATAACTTTTTAGCTGCTATTTTGATTGACCCATTAGTGTTTCGAATTAATATTTTCAATAATTGGGTCAAGTCAATATCAGTTTTGGAATTCGTTGATTTCCCCGCTATTGTGAGAATCATATGCCGAACTTGATTCACTTTTTCCTCTTTTGAACCTTTCATTCTAAATGGAGATTCTACTTTTAATTTTTACATTTCGTGGATATTTTGGTATATCACTTTTCCGATTTTAGTTTTTTAGAATTAATTTAATATCAGTAATTGCTAACATTTTCTAAGAAAAAACATTTTAATGCTTCAATTTCTGAGATTGAACACTCATATTTTTTGAAATATGGTCGAATTTCTAGATATTATTTTTAATACTATTGTAGGTAATTTTTAAGATAATAATTATGGTATTTTATATGTATTTTTTCGAATTCTATTATGGCAATTAATAGTTTTTATTACAGAAGGTATTGTCCTTTCGGTTTGACATATTGGTTATATTTATTTTTTAAGTTAGAGGTCCTTTATGGGTACTAATTGATTTTCAGCATAATTGTTACTTTTATATTTTTAAATTGTTTATAATTTAATTTGATATGTTATTTCGTCAGTGTCTGCCCCCTCTGCTGCCCCGGGATTGACCATTTCCTCTTGTGTTTAAATTTTGGTTATTATTTGATTGAGCCTGGTTTTGATAATTTCCTGAATTTGAACCATTATTATCCACTTGAAAATTTGGGTTTTCTGTCCTATAGGAATTGTTATTATTAAAACGTTGGTTATAATAACCATTACCGAAATTATTTGGCCTTTGATAATTTCGGTTGAAACCTCGACCTCTGTTACCAAAGTTACCTCTAGCGCCCCGTCCTCTATAGCCCTGTTGGCGGTTTGAAAAACCCCGGGAGTTAGAATTGTTTCGCCTCCCTCGGTTTTGAGGTTGCCATTTGTTACCTTTACCTCGCTGAGATGAGGAGGTAACTTTTTTCTGGTCATTTTTTACTTTAGCCTTTAGGTCGGCTAGTTCTCGAAACTGTCCTGAGGCTTATTTTTGCATTTCCTTTTTTGATTCAGGATTTTCCATTGCAATTTTAATACTAGCCAGATAATCTAATTGGCGTTCATTGGTCAAGAGGTCATAAATGAGCTGCGTCAAGTCGAATCGAGTAAGGGAGTTTTTGTTTTGCTCGATTCGACAGATTGCTACGTTAAACATTTTATAGTTTCTGTTAGTGGCAATAAAACAATCCCGATATTCCTTGATAAGGTCGAGGCATGGCTCTAAACTAATTTTTGTTAGTTTCTCAACTTTCGTCAGCATGCGTACAAAGTAGAGGGCAACCTGTTCCTTAGGCCGTTTGTTAGGTTGCTCCTCCTCCATGCTTGCACCTGTAAATTTTAGGAAAACTTTGCCGTCCTTTCGGTAGATCATATTGGTGGAGGAATCTGATAAGAGCTCGGCACATTTTTTCTCGAGTTTATCAATTTCCCCCATCATATGTATTTTTCTCGCCTGTGACTCTGATCGAAGTTTTGTTGCTTTAAGGCACCAATCTTCTAGAATCTCCAGAGTTACTCCTAAAAGTATGTTTTGCTCGTGGGGTAATATTTGCAAATTATTATCCCGTTTGTAAACAATACCCAAGTAATCTTCCTTATAGGAGTAAACTGCCCGTTCCTGTTTAAGGAGGGTATCGGTTTCGTTTTTTAGTCGTTGCATATCAGAACTCATGATATCTAGTTCGGATTGATATACGTTGAACCGATTAGTACTTGCAGCGCTATCTAACTTATTAATGTCCTGTAGGTCTTGATCAGAAGGATCTATACAATAATTGTTCGTAGGGATATATTTTGAAACCGCTTTGTCCCCTTTATTTTTCGCAAAATTAAGGTTCAAGCTTTCCATAACACTTTCAGCGCTCATTCTTAATTCTCAGGTCTGAAAGTAAAGTGTTATTTCCCTGATTTATATAAATATTAAATTCGTGTATAATATTTTCTGTAAATATATTGTCCTATAGGATTATTTTTCAGAATTTTTATTTTAATTGTTGTAGGTAATCTTTCAGTTCATCTATTTCTTTTTGAATAGTTTTGTCAAAAACTCTGTCAGTTTTTGAATTATGATTCATAATTGCATTTATAATTTCGGAGTATATGATAGTGTAAGATGATAAATAAAAATTTATGGCTTGAAATCTGTTCATTCTAAAAAATAATTTGACCTTATTAAATTTATTGATATATTTTAATTTGGTTATTTGTATACTATACAGTATAAGGCTCCGCTCTTTTTGTTTATTTCTAAAAAGGTGTCTCCTTTTAATTTTTTACATGGTATCAGAGAAGGGATAGTAACCTTATTGTCTATTCTTAGTAGAATCGAATCATTAGGTCTGTGAGCGACAAATAACGGTAGTTCTCTAAATACATGGAAAACTAGGCAAAAAGGGTTTCCTAGGTCATACAGATGTTTTGCGGCTATGTGGACAATTGTTTTTGGGGGAAAACAGTATAATAGTTTGTTTTTTGGTGGAATTTTTGATAAAAAATTTGTGCCTATTGATTGAAATTCTTTAAATCGGCTATAATAATTTTTGCATCTATTATTTGTGAAGTTAGCCATACAATCAATATCTGGTTTCCCGAAAACTTTTTCGATTATCCTAAAGGACTCGTCTGAAATTATTTCCTCTTTTAAATCTAAAAATCTCGAGGCTTCATCGGCCTCTTGTATGTCCGTAGTTACATGCTGTATAGTAAATATGCAATTTAATTTGATGGCTAATTTGTTTATTTTCAAAATTTCATCATTTAAATCCGGTATTTTACTCCCTTTGTGAAAGGTTAGTACAACCGTCATATTATCACACAGAAATGTAATTCGTTTATTTTTTAATTTGCTCTCATTAGTTTTAATATACGCTTTTATCGCAATTGCCTCTTTTAGGTTTATGTGTTTATGCTGGTCTTTTTGTTTCCAGTAGAAAGTCCTTTCGGTACCACATATGTCTACCCACCCACCGGCCATATTTGAGGCGTCAGTGGATACTTTGTAACGTTGCATTTCAACTGTTTCAGACCTTTTTTCGAACCAGTTTCTGGTTGTATTTATATGTTTCATATCCTTATCTGCCCAGATCTCTAGTTCTTCCCTTAATCTTTTATCGTTATTAAATATTCTTATACCATGTTTTTCGCACTCAGTTAGTTTATTTGTAATGCGTCTTATATAAAGTTGCATATTTCTGATAACATATAAAAAGGAGCACATTTTGCCTCGGATTCTTTCTAAGCTTTTGAACTCAATTTTTTCTGCTTTTATTAGGATATCTAATTCAGATTGAAATTTTTTCCATTTTCCTATAGGAATGCTAACGGTTTCTTTTTCCGTGTCTATATCAAAACCCAGAAAATTTATTTGTTTTGAGCAAATAAAGGTACTCTTTTTTCTCGAGATAAATCCCCCAGCTGCGATCATGGCAACGCATGTTAAAAAGGCATTTTTTGGAGCCCTAATACCGTTTTTAATATCTAAGTAGTCCTGTTTGGAAACATTCTTTTCAACAACTAACCTATCATCCAAATAAAGGGATACGGGGATACCATGTCTCCTCAGGAAACTAATGGCACAATTATTTAATAATTGGAAATCACTAGGTACCCTAGCGATTCCAAATGCAGCTGCAAAAAATTTAAAGATGAAGTTACCCCATCTAAAATGCGTCATATTCTGGGACGGTTTATCTAAGTAGGCCTGTAGGAAACCCGATGAATCATCGTATTTACTTAGGTAGTCGTCTTTATTAATAAATAAAAGAGCATCATTAAGTGTATCTAATTTACATGGTACCGTATAGTCCTGAGTGGTTTTAAAACTGCCGCCATCAAAGCAGCACCTAAACTTATCTGATGACTCATTGTATGCTAATACTAAGCTAGTCCTAATGGGTGATTTTATGTCTGTCATATTACCTAAGAATATTACTGCCCCCGAAATAATCCATTTGATCAGTTGATCGTTTATGATTTTTATATTGTCTAGTAGATGTTCTGAATTTTTCTGGTAAAATGGTTTTTTCGTTAAAATTCCGTTTTCTCGAACAATTTTTATTGGGTAATGACTCGCAACGGACAAAATTGTTTTATCTATTATTAATGGTTCTCCCTTTTTTAATCCTAATTTACTATGCCACTTGTTATATAATTCATTTTTGAAGGAGTTAGTAGCTAAGTAATAAGTTTCTTTGCTTCGTTTAAATTCCCTAGCCCTTTTCGGGGCTATATAATTCTGGTTGTCAAAAATGCTTATACCTTGAGTTATGTGTTTATAGGCAAGAAATTTTGAATCTTCGCCTGGTAAACAATTAATAAAAATTTGCCAGGTTTGTGGGAAACCTGCCCATATTCCGGCTTTAAAATTGTCTTCTAGACGGAACCTTAATTCTGACCAGACAGGGATTTTTTCTTCTCGCCATATTTCGTCGAATAAGTTTAATAGTTCACTTGAGTAGTTTTCCCACTCAGCGTGTGTCCTAGGGTAATTTTTTAAGACTCCATCAAAAGTAACGGCTTTAACTGGTTGTTTAAAAGGTTCTTTTGTGTCGTTATTGTATTCCCCTAATCTAAAACTTCTCCCTGATAGTTTATCGACGTCAGTCCATGACATTCTTAATTTTTTAACTTATTTAAAATTTATTTAATTCAAATACCATAATTAATTAATAGAAAACTATGTATTTCAAGGTTAAAATATTTCGTCCTATTGGTTTTAATAATCAAAACGGTCATTTAGTCTTGGAGTATTAATCGTTATTTTATTTTGAATTATTGTTTTTTATTTGTAAATGTCCTATAGGAATGTTTTTTCATAATAATATGACAGTTTTCAGAAAACGGAGGACATAGAGCTACATTCTGGCATATCTGTTTCAGATGGACTTGAGATTTCTTCATTATAAGTTTCTTCCAAGGATTCTCTTTCTAGAATGAGTGGCATGATTTTTTTCATTATTTGTGGAAAATCGGCAGGTATGCCTCTTTTAACAAATAATTGTTTTCCATTGACTATTTTTATAATACCCGGTACTCGAAATAAATATGTTGCCCAATTTTTTGCATTAGTGTCATACTCATTAATATCTTGATAATATTGTTGCGAATGTAGTAATTCGTGTGCTAACATGTTATCAATTTTCTCGACCATAGTGTTAATTAAACAATGCGAAAAAGGGCCGATATCTGAGGCTAATGTTTCCATAAGGGACGAAAATTTTGTCCAATTTTCGTAGTTTGTCCTTCTGGTAAAAAATTGATTAAAAGATAGAAATTTCTTTCTACTTTTTAATCCGTTTTTTATTTGGTAATTGTATACTTCAATCAAACTGCCTAAATCATGGGTTATCTCATTAAAGTCAGGTACGTTAGAACCTGGTGGTTTTGGTACCTCCGTTGGAAAATTTCTAATAATGAAATCTGCCAGAATTTTAGTAAGTCCTATAGGAGTTTTATATCCTGTAACGTTTAAAGAGTCTATTATCATATTGATAATAGATCTTATTGTTAATAGAGTTGTTACGGGGATTCGTAACATTTCAAACCACTCGAATCCTAATTTCAAGGATTCATCAAGGTCATTTCTATCCGCTAAGAATGAACTTGGGGTCCCGGTTTCGAATTTCCATGGATCTGGGTAGTTTGGTAGCTGCGGCTCATCACCTTGATAGTAATCAACTATATTAGTTGAAAATTGTAGATTGTCCTGATCGGTTGGTAGTGACCAATTTCTTGGAAATTTTCGGCTATTGAACAGTTTTGGCATTTCTGCGAAATCTTCATTCAATAACTCATAATTTTTCGAAATTACGTCCGAGATAAGTTCTCCTGATGAGTTCCTATCCACATCCATGATAAGTCTAAAAAATTTTGAATTATAGTTAATTTCTAGTGTTATTTTAACAGAATATTTGTTTATAAAGTATGTTATAAATTATTTTGGAATTTTTCTCATATCCTCATCCCACTTTTTGTTATCTCTAAGTGCCAGTCGACTATTTCCTTCTAGTAATTCTTTTACCGAGAAAAAGACAGATTTTGACTGTACTTCAATTACTGGAAATTCATTTTTTAGTACATTTAATGCTTTTAATATTTTTACCCATGATAAAAAACGACGAGTTCTAGATAGGTATTTTGTAATATTTGACCACCTTGTATGTGATGTCATATTATCTTTGGTATTGTCCTTTAAAATTCCTACACTATCAGATAATATTTTAAGGACTGCTTTCCACTCTAGAAGCCTCGGATCGTTTAGTAGTGATAAGGTTTTAAGTAATAAAAGGCCTCTTCTTAACGAAACTAGACCATTATTCCATAAATCCGAATTATTTCCAGATATTGGAGTATAGTCTTCAATTATCATGTATCTCGGTATTTCCATTTTTAATTGTGGATCCTGTAGGACTAAATCTTTATGAGGTGCACGATTGAATGTGCCTGAACTGTTTGAACTTGAAAAAGACAAGCTGGGTCCTACGTTTCTATTGTATTTCATTCTAATAAGACAAAAAAAATGGTTTTGTATTAATTGTTTTAATAATTTATTAGATCAGTAAATTATGTTATTATAATTTATAAATATGTATCCATTCCGTTATTGTCCTTAAGGTTGTTTATTATTTCCATACTAGCACGTTTTACTTTAGGTGGTACTAGTATGTAGACCAGCTCTATATATTGTCTTCGAGTCAGCCCTTTAAAGTCTCGTTGATTAATAGCTGCAATTATGACGTAATCAATGAGACTTTTTCTCAGTGGATATTGTCTTTCTCCCCACATATCCACAAGGTGGTCAGTCATGTCGACAAAGTCAAAGGTTTTTAACTTTTCTTCATTCAACAAGAATGAAGTTAGATTTCCTAAAGGACTATTTCTCGTATTTTCATTTTGCATTCTAAATTACTTGGTGAAAACATTTTTTAATTTTTATTCTTTAAAAAATTAATATATATTTTGAAACAGTAAATTGTCCTATTGGATAGAAATAATAGCAGATAAATTATATGGCTTAATGTTTGACTAATTTGGGTGAGATATTATTTGTGTAGGGAGCGTTGGCCGTTTAACTTTCTTTTAAATGTGTTATAATCTTGAAGTAAGTTTACTGATGAATCATTTTGAACTTCTTCAAGATTAATTGAACTTTTGGTAAATAAGGCAGAATATTTATCGTAATCTATGGCATTGTCCTTTGGTCGAATTTTTTCGGATATGTCGGACGCCATTGATTCTGAATCTGTAAATATGTTTGATTCGTCAGAATTAAAAATATTTGAGGGGGGTTGTATAAATGAATGGATTCGCCGGGCTTCTATATTTTCCTCGGCTGAATTTTAATGTTTTTTATTTTGAATTGACGGAATTTTGCCTACAAATTTCCCATATATTAATCCCGCTAGACCCCGATTTATTCTTATTTTGTTTATTTTCGAATTTGTTTTTGGGATATTTGTTAGGCTGTGACTTATTACCATTTCCGGGAAAGTAACTATATTCTTTCTGGCCCATTGGTGCCGTCAAATAGTCATTGGGTGTACCAATATCTATGTACTTCAGAGGTTTTCCTATTGGTAATGGGTCTTTAGCCCAATTTTTCATGGATTGGCTCCATGCTACTTTATTTTTTGGCCATGGCTCAAAAGAGGTTTTAAGTCCTGCCGGTAAATGTGGTTTTAGCTCGCATATTTTTTCGAGTATAGATCCATTTGTTGGTAGCTGGGTTTCAGTAGTCCAGCATGCCAAGCCTAACCCTTTTATCTTTATACCCATTGGTAGTTTTTCTGCACAGCAGTCCTTTAGGGCATAAACTGCGATTTTGCAGTCTTCGATAACCCCTGATGCATTCAGGCCCCCTGGATTAATCAAAAATTCCAAAATTTTGTCCCACGATTTATAAATTCGTGAGAATTGGCCTTTTTGTTTAATCCTTAATTCTGGGTCCTTACAACATAATGGGTAAATCAAATTTTTAGCAAATTCACTCATTATTTTGCCACCTACTGGTTCTTTCAATTTAAAACCCAAGATATCAAAAATGACAATTGAAATCATTGGATCAGAATACGATACTGCTGCCTGAATACATTCCTGTATTTCGGCAGTAGTAAGGTCGGAGTCCTTACGGGCGAGTCGTTCGAGAGTAAGATTGTATCCAAATGGATATTTTGACGTGCTACGTTCGATACAATTTTTGTCCAAGGACTTCTCAAGTTCCTCCACGATGTCCTGTAGGTTTTTAATCGTGACTTGTGGCCCCAACCCTGGGTTGTTTTCTTTCAGCTCATGAATGTCCTTAATTAGGATATTCTGGACTGTCTGAATAGACTTCAGGGTTGGTTTATTTGATGAGTCTTTTGACAACAATTTAATACCAGATGTATTTTTAGAGATTGCCGAATAGAGCAGCTCTAACTTTTTCTCCATCCCATTAAACTTTTGCGTCATATTAGTGGGATTTTGTAGTCCCTCCAATAAGTTTTTTATTTTTGGCGCTTCAAAATCAATGGGACTGGTAAGAGTGACAGCTGTACACTGAGCATCTAACCCTTGGTTAAAATAATAGATTTTTTCTACTATTTTAAGTGTTAGTTTTAGGGTTGTTTCGGCATCCCCTACATATCTTTTCCACGGTTTGTCCTTTGGGTAAGAAATCATGCTTTCTAGCTTTCCACATAAATGCTGATTTATGTTCCGTATTTCTGCCTCAAGGTCTGCCGAGTCTAAGGTTTTTTCTATTTCACCGTCAGAATAATCGTTATCAGACTTTTGATCATCAGAAGATTCTTGTATGGTCAATTTGTCCTCATCGTTAGGGTCTGTTACGGTGTCATTTTCAAGTCCTAACGGATCATTATCAAGATTATTCACTAATTGTGAATTTTCTGCCTCAACCATCATAGCTTCCGCAATTTCTTGCTTTACCACAATAATTGATTCTAGCCCGTTCTTTTTACCAATTTTCGTGGTTTTCTTAATCCTCGAGATTTTGGGCTTATTAGCAGAATCCTAAATATTTTATATTAAGATTTCAATTATTTTTTATCAATGTCCTTTAGGATTACTTTTAAAGAAAATGATCTCATTTGTGTGTGATATGTAATAATTTTTCGATTTCTAATTTTATATACATTTCTTTTGTATTATATTTTTAGAAAATGTTTTAATGGTGCCTATGAATTTAAATTTATTTTGGGAAAAAAAATAATTTTTGTTTTTGCTATTTTATCCTAATTTCTACAGATTAATAGTTCTTGCAAATACCCACAAATAAGTATTAATTGTGTTTCTAATGAAACACTTACTTTCTCCCGTACTCAAGGAATTCTAACATCGAATTCCTTAAAACAGGGTTAGCTAACCTGTGAGTCTTGCAAGGCCTTTGTCATCGTAGAAATTGTCTCTGGTGAAATATTTACTATTTCGGAAAAAAAAAGATTTTTCTATTAATTATTTTTTAATAATAACTCAATCCTAAAAGAGGATTGTGTCTGATTCAGATTTGTCTAAAAACCGAATGAGACTTTTATCGACACAATTATCTGATCTAATTTTGTCGCATCTAGAAACAATTGTTTTTTGTTACTGACTTTTGTTATCAGTTTTTTGAAAAATTGTTGTTATTATTGTCTGGCCGTCATTTTGCCTCGATTTTTGTTAAAAACTTTGTTCTTGTTATCATATATTTAAGAAAAATAACGTTACTAATCGGGATTTGTGAATTAGTATCCAGATATGTTAGAATTTTTAATTTTGAGTTAATAATTCAACATTTTTGTTTTTTAAAATTTTCCTTTAGGACGTGTTTTAAAACATTTCATATATGTATCACATGCTGGAAAGGCGTAGTAAATATAAAGTTGTAATTTTTTCAATTACTTTTTTATATTTCTACTTTTATGCTTTTATTTCAGATAATTCATTATGGTTTTCCTATAGGACTTTTTTATACATAGTAAATTAACGGATTTTGTTATTTCTACAAATTCAATCAATAAGTTTTATGTACCTTTAGGATTTCAATTTATGGTGTTTTCAATTTTTCAATTGCCTTAATATGAATTTTTCGTAAATGCAATAAAGTTTGTAATTTTTTCAATTCATTTGGAGGTAAGATATGTTTTTTAAAATTATGTTAATATCTACAATAAGTATTTCAATCGTCACTTCAACAAATTTCATTACCGAAGAATAATTTGATCAGCAATGATAATTTTATCCTTGCCTTTCTGTACCGTCTATATAATTATTTTGATGGTGCTTAAAAATCTCGAATTTTTTACAATTGTTTTCGAATATTTAAGTGTTTTTTCTAAAGGATTATATCTTTTTTAGATAATTTTATTTGCAATTATATTTTTTAATACAATTTTAGTTTTATTTTAGAGATAATTTATTTTCTCAACTTACCTTATTAATTTTAATTTTAAACTTATATTATATGGGGGGTTGCCTCTATAAAGTGTTTTAATAATTGTTTTTTAAACGCCATAATGTTTACATTGAATTTTATATTAAAAAATAGTTAGTAATTGTCCTAATGGCTTTTAATTTTATTGATGTTACATTAAGTCTGTAACCATCAGAGTGTATTTGTTAATATAATTTTTATGGTTAGTATTAATTTATGGATATGATGATTTTATTTTGTTAGTTCTAAATATATTTACAATTTGTTTACTCGAAAATGTGGAATTTATGAATTTGATTATTTGCAATGATTTTAAGATGAAGTAAAATTTCTACTGCAATGATTAAATTTGAGGGTAGTTTGTCTAAAATGTCTACTAGCATGGCTTCATAGGCTAGTGTCATTTTTAGTGTCCAGCTATTTATTGTTTCCACATTTGGAAGTTTTAAATTTGTAACATTTTCCTGAAGATTTTTTATCTTCCAGTTGTAAATTAATTTATTTACATAATAGGTTTCCTCATATTTAATATTACTATTATCTAACCAATTTTGAACTTTATCTTTATTTTTTAGTGGTTTAATATTTAAAGTGACAGAACAGTCTGTCGCTTTATTATTTCCCAATATTTTTTGTTCTAAAGAGTAGTTCATAATTGGTATTAGATATAAGAAGTCCTGATGGAATGATATCTATCATTATTCTCCATAGAATATATACTGGTTTTTATTTTTTGCTCCCTCGCGACACTTTTTTGGCATCTGCCTACATATATCAGTTAATTATAATACTGTAACCATAACACCTGTTTTGACTTAACAGGTTTCTTCTGTTTGTAATGAGCACCTGATTATATTTTAGTTCGTAAATATTTATCATGCACCTGATTGTTTTAATTATAGTATGTTTATATACAGGTGTTTGCTACCTGCTGTTAATTATATCCAATAGGAGTTAATTTTTTAATATTACAAACCGTGGTCTGCTTATCAGACTTTTAATTTTAATTGCTTGTTTTGTAGGCACCATAATTGGTAATTTCAAACTCAAGTTCAAAAGTGGGAATTTATATTTTTCCATTGAACTTTTAATTTCTACGCTTTAATTTAGTAAGATCGGAAATTTTATAAATAGTTAGAGTCCTATTGGATTTTTATTTTGCCTGATTATTGTTTCCTGCTTTTTATGTCAAAATGCTACGAGACTATTTAACGCACTTTTTGATTTCATATCAATATCTGTGTTTTATTCATAAATGGGCTGTGAGTGTATTACGGTTGGCAGGGTTTATGTCAGGATTGAAGCGTATTTAATATATTATTAAATGTTGATGAAGGCAGTTTTGTTTTTTAAAGTGGTCCTTTCGGATTATAATTAAAGGTCTTTCCCTTTATTTTCGTTTTCATCCGAGAATTTCTCGTTAACCAATTTTATCATCTTGTTGTTCCATAAATTGTTATTTTCGAGGTGTTTGTATTTTGTTCGGACCTTCCAGAATTTTTCGACTAAACATATATGTATATAAATTTTTGTCGGAGATTTAGTTTGAATTTTTTAAATATTTTGTCAATTTTTGAGCAAATTATTTTCCGAAAAGCGCAATTTTAACTGCTTGATGATGTTGCTTTATTTTTTCCTCAGGACCTCTTAATTTTTAGGTGCTAAGTATTAATTTTGTCAGTGATTTATTATGGTTATTGAAATAAATTTTATATTTTTTAGCATTTTCGTCCCGATAATATAATCATTATTTTTTATGTTATTTTTCTGGAATAATTTTTTGTGTTACGAGATTTTTAATTGGGTTACATTGTAATCAGTTTCAAAATTATAAATAATAGTTTTTCCTATAGGACTTTCTTTTAACATTTCATGTACTATTGTTTCAATATAGTAATTATGGTGTTTTAGATTTATACTTTTGTCGAATTTATGTCACTTGAAATAATTTTTTACCTGCGTTTGCGACCAATTCTATTCGATTTATCGCGCAATTTCCGCTTTTGAGTATTTTCACCGTTTGAGATACTGTGACCACGTAATTTGTTCCGTGTTTTTCAAGGAGTTTTTCGTATAAGGCAATGCTGTTACAATCACCTAGTTCATTTGTGAAATTTTTGTTAGCCATCATCCATTCTGGTACGTGGCTCACGTCACGTTCTACCCATTTGGCAAGCATATCAAAGGCTTTATTTCTTTCGGTCTCAATTCTTAATATCTCAGGATTTAGTTTGTCCTTATGGATATCGTCTGTAAATTTTGCGATTTCGACCGTCCTCTTTTCTAGGCATGTTTTTCTATTTTGGTCATAGTTTTGCATGACCCGCTCGTGAAATTGCTTTGATTTTAGATTAGCGATTTCTTCTTTATTATCGTTGGTTCCCTGTCTCAGGACTGACTGAACAATTCCCATATTTTTAACAGGGGCCTCGACTCTCCAGGTATGTCCTGTGAAGTTTTCGATATATTTTATTTTTTGCTTGGCCATTTCCATATTTTTCGTAAAATTTATTTCGGACCTTTTCACACCTGTATTGTCTCTTATCTTTCCTTCATTTTGGTGTGCAAAAGTTTTCAGACCTACTCCCTTTAATTTCTTGAATACTATATTCATACCCATTTCCACTGTGGGTAACATTCCTACCGACCAAATATTATTATTTGCCATAGTATTTGCGCTGATTATTGCAGCGAATTGGGACATTGCTTCGATTGTGCTGAAAGTTTTTTCGGCCTTACCATTGTCATACCATCTTTTATGGCTTATAGGGACTTCAATTTGGTGAAATTTAGTCGTTATATTTCCCCGTGTGTCCTTTGTAGGTACTTCTACTGTCTGTATTTTGTTTCCGAATTTTTCCGCCTCGTTGGCTAACAGGAAATTTGTAAGGACGGCTCTTTGTTTTGCGTCAAATACCGTGCCATATGCGTAGGTGTGGTAATTTTCAAATTGGAATTGTAGTCCTTTTGGGTATGATAGTGGGCCATATTTGACAAACATATTTCCCATGTTGGCCAATTTGTTCGTTACGCTGGAAATATTACGAAGCCTTTCAGGTTTAATCATAGTCTCCACGTAGTGGTCATTACCCGCAATATTTTCCTTTAGGATTGTTATTTGAATGGCCTTACAGGATTTCTGTCCCCCATGCGAGGGTAATACTCGGTGATTTCTTAACGGCGTAAATATTGACAGCGGAAATTTGAAGAAGGTTCCCAGTTCTACTTTTTCATTTTCAGAAATGTCCTTAAGGTCTTTTTCTTTGATTTTTGTTTCAAGTAATTCCCTAGTAGTCCAATTAAGATATTTGATAGGTATTTTTCTCCTCATCCTATTTGTACTTCGTACCAGATTTCCAAAGGAGGATTTACTTGGTGATATTAGACAAAGGCTGGTACCAGTTTCTGCTAATTCGTTTGTTAAACTAGCTAGTGTCTGCCAGTCTTTTGACAGGTACATCATTTGGCTGGCGCTATCTCTATTTTCTTGCGAGTTTTGTCTAACTGCATTTTCGTAGGTAAGTAGTGCATCGGATCGAGATAACCTAGCTTGAACTACTTGCCAGATTACTTGCTTTAGGAAATTTGATCTTTCGGACCTTTTGATATTATTTCTTGCAAAAAACTTTCCCGCGTTGTAACTATTTGCCCATTGTTCCTGTGAAATTTGGTCAGTAGTTCCGTCATCATTGTATTTGACAAACCCTAAAATGTCCCCAATTTTTTGGTTACTATTTCCGTTGTCTAAATGGGCTGATGATTCTGCGCCTTTAGATTTTGTCCTAAAGGCAGGTGGGAAAGATTTCATGTCGGAATATATTACCATACCAAATTTATAATCATGTTCCTCTGGTAGGTCGGCCATACAATGTAATATCTCATTTGATACCGCACCAATTGTTGGTGTATTACTCCCGTTACCCACTGGGTCTAATTGTAACCATATATCATCTTCGGTTTTTATGTTTAAGAATGAATCTGGTTTTGACGTGTCATTTTTTAGGGTATATGGCCATTTGAAAATATTATTTGGTGGGTCAAATAGTGCTTGTTCGTCGGTTGTGACTTGTATTTCCCTAAGAAATTCCATCAATAGTTCGCGTTCCACCAATTTATTATCGTCAAACGGCATTATTTCATTTCTTGTTTTAATTCGTCTAAATAGGTTCAAAAATTCTTGATAATGGTCGCCTTCTCCATATTCAGACATTTTTCGTTCGAATTTATTTTGTTCTAAAAGTGTGATTTTTGCTGGCTTGACATTGTCCCAGTATTTCATCAAATAATCGTATCCGTCCTTAAGGTAACCCGATTGTACCGCTGAATATATAATTGTTATTTTTTGTTTTTATACTTTAAAATAATATTTCTATGAAAATCATTGTTTATTTATTCTGGGCACCATAAATGTTATTTACATTTTAGTGGATAAAATTAGTAAATTTCTTCATTACTTTGATTATTTTTTGCTTATTTTTCATTTTATATCGTTAATAATGAATCTATTCAATTTATTTTATAGAATTTCCTTTAGGATTTTGGCTTTTATTTTGTTTTCATTTTATATTGATAATGTCATTGATTGACCGTAATTCGAATAGAATCTTTTAAGTTACCTTTTGTAATTATGAATTCTTCGGTCATTAATTTGCGGCTAATTTGGAACGTTTTTGGAATTTTCCCGATGTACTTGTTTTCGTAATCTGGTTCTATATACATTATATAGTCGGAAAATAATGCTGGAAATAGTGAAAGGTTTTGCTCCTGTTCACTGCACATATTTGTCAAAGTTTTATGTACCATACATTGGCCATCCCCTGGATTTATATAATTCGAGCACACAGTCTTTGTATGGTTTGTATACTCAACATAGTTACAAGTGTCGTGAGTACCAATATTTTTGGGAGTTATTTTTATTTCCCATTCTGTTTTCCTTATAGCGTTCCAGACCAATAGTATATTCTTTATATCTATTGTATCACCTGTCCCCGCTATATGCATTAGGTTTTTCCATTCTTCGTTGGTCAGGGTCAAATTGCGTAGGTTGTTTACTTTTTTGGCAATTTTCTGCTCTCGGATATCCTGTAGGACGCTTTGCATTTGCTTTGGTGACAAAGTCTCGTTTTCGCTCAAATATTGATTATTTTCTTTTTCCTGTCCTACTAGTGTTTTGAATTTTCCAAGTAATTCTTTTGCGAAATCCTTTGTTACTACCTCCGTATTGACCGTGATATCTGCTAAGCTAGAAATTACGATTTCTGTTGCTTCGGCCATAGCTTTTTGAGTATCGTTTTCGTTTGGTAACTCGCCATAGAGCAAATTATCGAAAAGTTCAGATTCTTTCCGTGTTTTGTATCTGGCTTTAAACGATTTTACTGTTAATTCTGATCCCGTCATAAAGCAGTCCTTGAAGGTAATGTCCGCTAAATAAATATTGTTATTTTTTATCAATTTTGAGGGTTAATTTTTATATTTTTCACGTATTATAATGTGATATACTTTATTCAAAAGTTTTTTGAGACATAATCCTATGTTTTTTACTTTAAAAATTTTTTGTTTTATTGAAAGTAGGTTGTCCTATGGTTAAATATATTTTATTTGTACTTATTTTTATATATCTCTGTTGTCAAAAGTATAATTTCTTTTTTAGAAATTAAATTTTAATTAACAGTTTTTATTTTAGTACCTTTTTCATTTTCTTGTGTTTCTTCATGAAACATTGCGAGGCCTAGAAGGACGCAGATGTATTTTGAATTCAACCAAAATTTGTATTTAATTGTCCATTCAAGTGGATTTTTGGTGACTCCCTCAATATGGGTTACAATATTGGCCATTATTTCATTCCAAATTATGCCGGATTCTTGGTTATTGTTTGCGAAAATTAGTGGGTCGAAAATTATGAGGTCTTCTGAATCATTTTCTGACCAATCACATTCCTTTAGGACTTCTGTCCTCTTGTTCATTATTTTCGTGGTATTCGGAAGCGATTTTCTTATTAATGCCTCGATTGCCATGAGAGTTGGTTGTATTTCTTGGTTTTCCAAGAATTCTGGTTCGTTGAAACTTCTATTGTTTTTGTCCCTTTAATTATTTTTGATTAAAAGAAAGAATTGTATATTAAAGTAACTGTGTAGATTTGTCCTTAAGGTAAGTTTTACTGATGGTCCTTATGTTTAAGATCGAGAAAAAATTTTTTAATTTTTTACTTTAATTTCAATAATTATAGTAAAAAATTTATTTTATGTTTTAAATTTACTATATGTATTAATTTTGTTAGAACCAATTTGTTATATTATGCACATTTTATTTTGTTATTCTGAATTTGTTATAATTTTACCTTTTTTTAATATGATTTCCATAGTCATAAGGTTTGCTGTTTTCGTCCAGCAATTTAATAACAGTGATTTTTCAGAGATACGTCCTGTTGGGTTTTGAGGATTCTGCCATTGTTTCATCTCTCATAACACTAATGAGTGCTGAAACAGGACTGGTCTCCAGTTTTTGCCTAAATATATTTTGTTATTTTAGTTTAATATTTCATATATTTTATTTAAAGATTTTATTTAATGATTTTTATGTCATTTTATTTCAGATATAAATTACCTTAATTATTCGAATTATGTTTGACCGGAGCAATTTTCTTTTTTGAACATTTTATATAATGGGGATCGTAATTCTCCATTTCGCTCATCATTGTTATGAAGGACATATTTTCTTCGGCCCCTTCTAGGGTGAACATTGTGTGAAGATATCCTCGTTTTCATTTTGGAATCTTGGCACTATAATAAAACATTGTTTATTTTTTATTGTACCTTATTGAATTTAATTAATTTAAGTAGGTTTATATCAATTGTATATAAAATTACTTCATTAACTCAGTAATATGTAGGAATGATTTACAATTACTAATATTTTAACCATTGTTTAAAATATTTTTCTCAAATGTCGGTTTTATTATTGTCCAGCTTATTTTTTAAAGCTTTATGATATTATTATCTACGATTGTTAGATAATATTTAATATTTGAGATGTCCTTATGGTTATTTTTTAACATTTTTTGATATATGACTTTGTCTTTTTCGTTATACGTAGTGCGTATTTATAATTTAATTTCAACGATTGTTTGAAATTTTTATTTATTAGAAATTTTATTTTATATAAAAAATAATCATGATAAATTATTTTTTATTCTCTCTAGAACGAAATTTTTTGGTTTTAACAAATTTTTATTTTGTTTGTTTACCTTTATTAATTCTGACATCGTTTGGAAATCGTTCAAACGATAAGTCTTTTATATTTAGATCGACATTTTTTGGTTCCCATATCATTATTTCTATTGTTTTTAGAAATAGGTTGTCCTTTTGGAATTCGTTGATTATGTTATATGGAGCATGTTTTTCTGTGATTGACATGAATTTTGGGTCAATTTCTTCATATTTGAGCCAGACATTTTCTAGGGAATTGTTCCATTGTTGGATCATTTTCCATTTAGTTATTTTGTCCTTTTGGATTTGCTCGTCTGGTTCAATTAGATCTACTGCTACATTTTTGGATCCTACTTCGCCTACACTTTTCTTGACTATTGAAATTATTGCTAATTCTATTTTGGGTCCTATCCCTAGTTTTGATAATATTATTCTTACTGCAAATCGGAGGTCCTTTTGGGTTATATATTTATCCCAGATTATTTGCAGGTTGAACCATATTTCACCGGTGATGTCCTTTATTACCAATTTCGTAGCTGTACCCCCATTGATTAGCATTTGTAATGTATCTATCTGGTTAGTTGGGTAATTTTTTCGTAACAGCTTTGAAAACCCAACTTTTTGATCAGATTTTATGGCCCAAAGACATAATATTTTCTCGTTATCGTTAGCTAAATAATTATTTTTTAATTTTTATTTAAGGCACCATAATTATTATAGTTAATGTGTTTTATAAGAATAGTAGTTATTTTATATGAAAATTGTGTCCTAATGGCTAAACTTATTGAACCGAAATATTTTGTAGTCCTAGAGGTATGAAATTAATTATATATTTATATTTTTCTGATAAGCTGTCCTTATGGATATTTGTGTGGTATTAATTATAAGTTGTATACCTATGGGGTAGAGATTTGTATTGACAGCCTCTTTTGCATGATTTGATTGGAGTAGTTTCTTTATGTTCGATTTGATATTTTCGCATCGCACTAAGTCAGCTAGGTACGTCGTAGCGTTCACGTCTTCGTAATCTATATCCATTTTAAAAGTCTAAATAATTCGCTAATTGTTAATTTTTTGTTATTTCATATGCAATTTTAAATTATATGTGTGACAGTGTTTTTTTAAATTATTTACATTATTTCTATCACCATAATGATGTATATTAATCTAGCCTATAAAAATAGTAAATTATTTTAATATATTGCAGTTTATATACATGATGGGAATTTAGCCCGCATTATTGGCAATATTGTCCTAATGGAGATAAAATTTTTTATGAAGTCCTATGGTAATATATAATATAGTTTTTTCCTATAGGATTACTTTTTTATTTATTTTATATGTGGGTGGGTGTTACCTACGCATTTTTTACAAATGGATATTTAGATGTATAATGATATATCAAGCTTATATGGATAAAAAGGGTACCGTTTCCGGTTTTGAAATATTTTCGAGTTATTAAAATATATGGTTTTTCTTACATTAAGAAATGTTTGTTGGGCCTTGGGGCTCTGAACCCTAAGCCTGGAGTGTACTGGTCTGTAATCTACCAGAGGACCACGCTACTTTCTTCTCATTATTTTCTCTTAAATAATTTAGTTAGAAGTATATTTTAGTCTGGTTTTTTAAAATAATTTACTCTTTTTATGAGTTAATATGTTCACGAAAATTTTCACCTACGCTTTTATATATATTTTAGTGTTTTTACTTGTAGTACCTAAGCTTAAAGTGGTCCTATGTATTCTCTTATTCTATGTGGAAGTATATTTCCTTGGTATATCATCTTAGCATATTATAAGTTTTATCATTAATATTATTATCTGTAGCCTATTGTTTACACAGCCAATCACGGGTCGTTTGTATTCTACAGTTCCTATTGAGCCTAAATTGAGTCCTAGAACCCCCCAAGATATATTCTCCAAATAGGAGCGGAATTCAGAACCGACTGGTTCCGATTGTAACCGGCTGTTTGCGGTATTAATCCCGACTGATATTCGCTTCGCTTTTCTGGTAAAATAATAAAAATGGGTTCTAGAGAATATGAGTATTTCCTGGTACGAAAGTCAAAACAGTCACGTTGTATTGTTTTGCCTTTCAGTACATCACTTGACCTATAGTTGCTAATTACGTTCATTAAAAGTCGACCCCTCGGTTTCTTTTGGGGTACTTTCAAGTCTCTACGATGAACTTGAGATTAGACTTGAACTTTGACCGGTCATTTGAGGTCGACCACGTGTCGCCAGCCCTAGCCAAAAAAAGGTTTCCTAAAAACGCTTAATTTTTATCTGCTAAAAAAATTACACGGTTTAACTCTTCATACGGAGGCGCATAGAACTGGCTTCATTGACACCTGTAAAATCTCGAAAATTTGAGCGAAAAATCAATTTTTTTTGAAAATTTTCATAAACAAAAAAAAAATCCTTCGTCTTAAAATACCAAAAAAAAATTCTCTACAAGATAGCCTTAACACATTGAAACCGATTTGGACTTTTAAAATTCTTTATTTCAAATCTTCAGCTCGAACTGAGCACAAATAATAGTGAATAATAAAATTAAAACAATTGTTCAAATCGGAGCATTTTCGGATTTGTGTGAAGATTACTGAAATTACTTATTATCAGTTTTTGTTTGAAAAATTAGAGCCATGGTTTGATTTGCATCATTTTTTTAATGAGATAAAGCGTTTTCAAACGGCGAATTATTAACAATAAAAGTAAAAACGATTACGAGGCTTCGTTAATGGATATAACGGTTCAAAAGATACTACAGTTACTGAAGTAACAGTAGTTAATCCAATTTTTTCGTGTATTTTTAACAATTTTTAATGGATGGATAGAAAACCACTATATTATAAAACTAGTTGTATCATCGATTTCTCATTAGCACTCTAAAGAAAAACAGCATGATAGATTTGTCCGTCGAGTGTTTTATTATGTATTGAGGATTATTAAAAATAATAATGATGTATTTAACTGAATTGTTTAAAAATTGTATAAGTTATTAAAATATTAAATTGAATCACAAATCTTCCAAAATGATACAAACAATCAGGACTTTTGAACGAAAGGATTTCTGTAAAACGTATGATTTACGCAATCGCATATTATCTGTGATTCATCAAAAAATGAAATAATAAGATACAGTAGAAGTATGAGTTTGGTGTTCGCCGGTTAAGGGTATGGACCATACCGTATGTGGTTCCTACATTTCCTGCAGTTATTATGTCATAAAAATGCACCAAATCAATCGTTTGTGTTTTAAAAGCACAAAACAACCCAAATAAGAACAAAAAAATGTCGAAATTTTTGCGTTTTTTCGATTTTTTTCTAAGTAGTTTTCTCAAATTATGTTCAAAAATAACGTTTGTTTCAATTTGACCACTAAAACTTCGAAATATCGGATTGACGTAAGCAACTTTCTCTTCAGTGTTTTCCCAGCTTTCTTTTGAGCCTACTTTCGAAAAAATCGAAGCACATTTTGTTCGGAAATTTTTTCACGTGACCTTGAAAAATTTCATATTTTTGTTTGGCCGAAATTTGGACAAAAACCCACCTACAAAGTTTCTGTGTGTTTAGAGCTAGCTTTTTGCAAAAATTTGAGTAAATTTTGAAATTAACCTAGGAGGAGTAGGAATTTCCGATGAAAAAGTCCAAAAACCGGTATTTTGGACCGGTTCTTTACGTATTCTAGAATAATATGGCACTTATCGACAAAAGCTCACTACAAAGTTTTGTATACTAATTATACAGGTTATGTTTAAAAATTTAGGTTTATTTTTAAAATATAACCTCAGAGGAGTAGGAATTTCGGTTTTGGTTTAGGTGGCTCTTGTGCCGCTTTATGTGTGAAGGAGGGTGTGGTCATTACAAAAAAGTTTTGGCTGTTTTTTTCGCAAGATGAAGGCTATGTTTACAAACTGACTAATCTTGAATTATATCCTCCGAGGCCTCTGTTCGGCTAATATTTTATCGAGGAAAATGTCAATCTATAGGAACCACACATACCCTTAACATTTCTGATGCGTAGGTGGGATTATTTAAGTTTCATAATAGCGCTATATGTTTGAAGTACACCTGCGCACAAGACCATTTGAAATAAGGAATTTCAAAACTCCCAAAATGAGTATCGATGTATTTAGATATTCGTGTAGAATTTGTTCGGTTCATTTTTAATACCAGATTTTTTTCGTCTTATGAATTTTTCCAAAATAAAAATTTATAAGGTCAAATTTTTCGAGATGTTTACGAGGGGTGCAAAAAAGAGTTTTAGGAATCCCTATAGAAGCCCTATTATTTTGACAAGGAATATTGTAGCGTATTTAAGATTACTTTAAAGGATATTGGTCGGCGCGATGTGGGTACCTATAAATAAGCGGTCAAAGTGTCAGGTTAACTCAAGGTTCATCGTAGAGACTTGAAAGCACAGCTTCAACGAACCGGAGGGCCCAACTTTTTGATGGAACGTGTAAGCAACGATTGGTCAATTAGGTACTGAAAGAACACTGAGCGCAAAAAACTGGCTTCAGCACCGTCTAGATTCAACAGTTATTAACACCCAGTTCGGTCAAAAATCGTGCGGATACGGGTAGAAGTTGAGATAAGGGAACACGTCTATATGTGGCGGTGAATCTTATAAACGTTTTCATCTCGACCAAAAATTCGTCGGATAAGTAGTTAGTCAGTGTTACGAAGTACGTCAGGGGACCCTAGGGACAGTCAGTTGTAATTAGAGTAGTGTTTGAAAAAATTTAGTCTTTATTTATCAACTAGAAAAAACTTCCATAATCATTTTTATTATAATAGTTAGGAAACATTTAATTTCATTCTAGAAAATTCTCAAAAGTAGATGGCAACAAGTTACTCCACTCTCCCCATGCAGGATTTATTTAAAGGCTAATTATATTCGATCTCACATTATTAAATTATTTGTATTTTTGAATAAAAAAAATAATGTGGAAAATTATAATTTGGAATATGATTAACGTTATTTATATCCCTTTTCATTTTTGGTTAGAATTGCGTAGCCGAACTTCTTTTAACGTGGATTTCAACGTTGTGGCTAGCTTCTAACCAAAAAGTGATAAAGGGATATTAACGTTAATTATCAACTTATTGAATATCTATCAATTAACGATTACTTCCAAAATGATACAAAATAAAAATCAGAATTCTTTCTAAATTATTCTTTACTATGTAGGATCTATCAATAGCTTATTAATTTTGATCTTCACATAATTAAAAGAAAATTCGTATTTTGAGATAATAAATATAATTCAATAGATGATTTTGCATATGAGATATTACTTGTTACATTATGTATATATGATAAACTGTTTATTCTTTTCCCAATCAGAACTTCATCTCAAAATTGTTAATTTATCTCTAAAGCGCGAGTTCGAATCCCACTAGTTGTTTTTTTTTGTATATTAGTGATTGTCGTTGATTGAATTCACACCGATCCAAATTTAGCTTCCAATATCAAGCACCCTGCTTATAATTATACTCAAGACATTCACTAAGACAACATAAGTTGGATTTGAACACGCCACTTACAGATAGTTAAACGTTTTTGAGTGGAGTTCCCGTTGGTGGTTAAAGGGCTATCTACATAAGTTGATGAAATGATGATTATTTTTTGAACTTTTTTCATCGAGAAATCTATCTCCTCCTAGGTTATTTCAATTTCACTTGCCAAATTTGTGAAGCTAGCTCGAAACACACAGAACTGTGTTAAAAAGAGTTTTTGTCAAATTTCGACCCCAACAAAAGATATGAATTTTTCAACGGTCACTGTGAAAAAATTTCCGAAAATTATATGTGCTTCGATTTTTCGAAAGTAAGCCTCCAAAGAAAGCTGAGGGGTAACCTGAAATAGAAAGTTGGCACTGACGTCACACCGATATTTTTGAAGTTTGAGTCTAATATATTGACACAACGTTCTTTTGAACATTAATTTTGAGAAAAAACTATTTAGAAAAAATAGGAACAGCAAAAATTGCGATTTTTTGGTTCTTATTTGGGGTGTTTTGTGCTGTAAAACATTCACGACTAATTTTGGTGCATTTTTATGACCTATAACTTTCAGGAAAATTGTTTTAGGAACCACACATACGTTATTTAAGGTTACATAATTACAGAAAAAACCTTCACCTGACATTCAGAATGAGTACATGGGTCTTACAGGATTCTAAACGGCGTGAATCTCCAGTGGATATCCCTTCGCGGAGACAATAAAGTTCGCGAGATGTACCAAGTATTTTGTGGGTTTCGTGACCCCTCAGAGAGGAAAGTGTTTTCGTAAGCAAAGAATCAGATTACTGTTAGAATGAATCGCAGTGAGGTTTGCGGAACGAGGCTATGCGACGATTCGAGACAGACGAAATCTGTTGAAAACACCATGAAATTTTAAAGAAACTAAACATATTCCATATTGAAACTAATGCTGAATTTTAATTTACTTATTGTCTCAGCTGATTAGTTTTTAAGCTCATTTTCTATAAACAATCCTCTATAATTTTGCGTCTGTTAAAGTGTTCGAAATGATCTACTCTTTAATTTTTGATGAACATATCCGTATCGCTTTACAGTTGTGCGCTTAAGGACCAATACTCTATTCATTTTCGAGAATCCTGAGAACAATCGAGTTTGTCGCGACACCTTATATCTTTATTAAATTGATTTATTAAAATTTAACTAAAATCTTAATTGGAACATTAGATGACTACTCTCTCTTGTAGATGTATTAAAGACAATTTGCGACATCTTTTAATAGATTAATACATAATTAATAAATTATGAATTAGTCATAAAACGCGAAATTTCCAAATGATACAAAAGTTTATGCACCACTTTCTCCACGATTTATGATTAAAGAGGCTGATTAAACTTTTGATACTCACAATAAATACAAAAAATATTGGAAAGTAATTATTTGTATTATTTAGATTAAAAATAATAAAAAAATGATTTCGCTCCATTTTAGCGAAGCCTCCTGGTCGTTTTTGCTGATTTTAAGCCCAAAATATGATAATAATTCGCCGTTCTGAAAACAACTCCTTAAGAGTTCAAGATAGTTCAAACGAACACAACTATTCAGAGATTATATAAAGCAAACAAAAAAATATGTGCAAATAAAACATGCTTCTTCAATTTTTTGAAGAAAAAACTTACAAAAACTTTTAGTAACTCTAAAAAAATCAGAAAACATGCTCCGGATTTGGACCAATTGTTCTCATGGTTTATATAATTGACTGAATATTTGTGCTCAGTTTTAGAGCTATTCTTAGGAATAAAATCAGCATCAGTCGAGTTTGATCAAAGCCGCCCGAATTTATTAAAAATTTTGGTAAACATCTGGCAAAAACGACCCAGAAGGCTCTCTAATCGATAATTAACGTATAAACATTAATTAATGAAATTGTTTTATTTATTCACGAAATCTTCAAAAGGATATAACCACCAATCTTTCATCATAAAAGTCATTAAATAGCTAATTTTGTTTGGTCTCAGCAATTTATGCAGAAGATAGAGATATTTTATCAATTTCACGAATTTTCAAATGAGACATATGGTATTGCAGCCACTTCTCCCTAACCACCTTTTATGTATCTGTGGTTCCGGACAATGCACATCACCCTTAGTTGTCAAGTTTAAAAAAAGTTAAGCCAATCCACTTGTTAGAAAACGGGCTTTAATTATTGGCAAAATCTTTACCGTTTGCAAATCTCGTTATATTTATATTTTGTGTCAAACCTTCTTTCTAAAAAATATTCTGCTTCTCACTCATCAAAACCACGATATAAACAAATAAATAACGATTGAAACAGAAAAATAACCCATAATGAAAATTCAAAACACAAAATTTCTCAGTAAAATTTAGGCTTCTAAGTTTCCAAACCTTTCGAGTTTATCGATGCTATTTATGGTTAAACTTATTTATGTTACATTCTTCTGACAAACTGTTACGCAAATTATCGAAATAAATTAATAAAACATTACTACTTTCGTAATCAATAACGGGGCATACCTGGTCACTCTATTTACTAGATTACTAGAATAGCCAACATTTTAAATCATTCGGCTTTTAAAACCAGCTGATCCGCTTACATTCTTAGAGCTATAAACTTAGTGCACAAACATCTTCGTGAATATACAATAAAAAAATTGACCATTCGAAACTTTTTATATTATATGTTTTCTTCGTTTCTTCACTGACATTGCTTAATTTATCATTTTTCTAGAAAAATTAACTTGGCCACAATAGTCAGATTCGGACCAATTGTTATATTTTTATTCACTAGTTATCTTGTGATCAAGTTTAAGCATATCCAAGAATATAATTCGGTGACTATGGATTCTGAAAGACCGAATGATTTTTTTATTTTTGGCGAAAAATCTAGTTAGGAAAGTTGAAAGCAAAGTGGGACCAAAGAAGCACCCAGTTTATAAATATTAATCAAATAATTTTGAAACGTCCTAACGCAAGCCTCCACTGTACTTGGCCAATCGCAGGCCAAGCTAATAATTCACTGTTTCAAATTGTTTTTTGCTTAGAGAAACACCCTTTGTTGTGAACTTTTGTTAAGATGGTTAACATTTTTGAACTAACCTTCCACGTAATTAAGGAAGGTTGTGACTCAGTTAAACCTGATTTGCAGATACTTCCGAAAAATCTGTCTTGAAAGTTTTCATCCGATCACGAAAAACCCCTGAATTCGCCGATATCACCCTTTTAGCAATTTTTTTCAGAGAATTTTCGATTTGCAATTGAAAAGTAAAAAATAAACTTGTATGACGAAACAGATGCTGATCTTCTGGTCTAAAGCTGGCATTTTCCTAACGATACAATTTCGAAGAATTCTTGAAATGAAGGCAATGTTCCGGGATATTTTCCTAACTTAATTACCCGATGTGAGCACAAAACCTATTCATAAGGTGATGCATATTGGAAATCACTTCTAAAATATGCAAAAAACCATCGTAGAATGTCTCGCTTCGAATACTGATAAAGAATTTTGCAAGGATTTCAAAAAGTGACTTATTGTTTTTTTGAGAAGTTTGTTCAAAATTTACAGGAGGGTTGATTTTTGAGAGGGTGAAATTTTTTTTCCAATGCCTTACCTCTAAAAAACTATAAATGCGACCTATTGCTTCAAATTAAATTTGAAAAATAGCCAGTTTTTGAGGAAAGGTTTTCGCCATGGAATTGACACTCAAACCAAAGATCTAATATGGTATAACAGGAAAAAGATATTGTTTTATCAAAGTGATATTTCAAATTTTTAATTTTAAGACTATTTCACGAAAATATGTTAATTATTAAAAAATGAATAATCGAGACAATTAAAATTGGTCCACGAGTCACATGATTAAGATATATCGACCCAGAAATATATCAGAGAGTGTACTTTACTGCTTTTATAGGGAGAAAATAACCATTTTTTTGAAAATTGTAATTTTTTTCAATCAAAAGTTTAAACTATTTAAAAATAATTTTGAATTGATTATATATAAGTATCAACCGTAGTATATACTCGCGATGACAGAGGGTCCAAAGTCCAAAATTGTGCATACCAATATCCGAATACCAAAAAATTTCGTATGAACACCACTGTGCTAGACTGGCTGGAAAATCACCCTGAAATATGCGCAGTGAACCTTAGCTCCTCCATCAATAAAGTTTCTAGAACTAACACAGGGCAAATTCAATTAGAATCATCAAATGTCGATGCAAAAATATAATCGATTTTGACTTCACTTATGCAAAAAAAAACTGAAACTCTAACTACCTTGGGCTTGCTGTAATAGGCGCCCTACAGTCACCTATATAAAGAGTGACGAGTGCCTTGAGCGAAGTTTTTTTTCTGTGCTCACACGGGTTAAAGTTCGACCGA
Organism: Oikopleura vanhoeffeni; assembly: GCA_004367855.1. Taxonomy (NCBI): domain Eukaryota; kingdom Metazoa; phylum Chordata; class Appendicularia; order Copelata; family Oikopleuridae; genus Oikopleura; species Oikopleura vanhoeffeni. The sequence continues at coordinate 476,166 of SCLH01000024.1, forward strand.
ATTTAAATGGACAAGACTCGGTGCTGAAAACATCACCAGTATAGAAAATCAACAAAAAGCTTGATTTTCTTTGAAAAAAAAATATTTGCGTTGAATATAAGGTTATTTGCAATCTCGAATTTCGCAAAAATGTTGAAAAAACACAGAAACATTTCAAAAAATAATATTATTCGTATAAACCCGGATTCTTCTTAAACCGCTCTCAGCTCTCCTATTTTAGTCTCGAACCGTGACAATGCTACGAGAATCACAAGTTGAAAATTGAAAACAGTTTAAACGATAATTTTGCATAGTAACACAATAATCGTTATAAATATTTTTGAAAAAATCTCCTGACTTTGAAAAGAAAAGTAGACTAGTAACACCCGAAAATTTATTAAAATAATTTTGAAAATAAATACAACTTTATATAAATGGCTGCCAGAATGCCCAAAACCGGTGATGTCACAAGCAAGTGTTATAA
>SCLH01000025.1:5679-50230 GCA_004367855.1 Oikopleura vanhoeffeni
AATTTTAAAGAGATAATGGAGAGCTTTTTGCAATTTCGAGCTAGAACTCGAAATATGATTTTTTTGGTCATTTTCCGAAAAATGTCTGAAAAAAAAAGTGCGTCGATTTTTTTGAAAGTAGGCTCAAAAGAAAGCCAGTAAATTACTGATGAGAAAGTTGGCTTACGTCAAGTTCATATTTTGAAGTTTTAGTGGTCAAATTTGAGNTTTTTTATCAATTTATGAGGAGCTTGTTCTGAATATCAGCGTTTCAGCTGAAATTAAAAGGAAATCAGCAATAAAAATCGATAATATTTGACACAGACAAATTTAATTTATATTTCTTTATTCGTCCCCAGAAATAATTTTCAGGCATTGCATAAAAAATGTGTAGAGAAATTTTATCTATCAATTTTTTAAGATTAGAAATTTTCAAGCCATTAAAATTGGTCCAGTTTGTTTCAGAATTAGGGTTTTACTAATTGACCAAGTTTTTTGAGCTTGAGCGCCGTTTGGACGCGAGATAAATATAGGCTATATTATATAGCCTTAGTCAAGATTCTTAACATCGAAAATAATAAGAGCGACCCAGAACATTTTTGACACCTCTTTGTGGACCGACTATCTTTTCTGATAACAAGCTTGTTTGATACACGTTTAGATCTTGAATCAAAATCGGCGAGAAAACCTACCCAATTCTTGATATACTATAATATACTAAACTATTCATTTAAAATAAATTTAGATCAGTGAGAATTTCAACCGATAAGAATCAAGAAAATATGGCCTACTTTTTCAGTCATCGCCTTATGCTCTATAATTTATTTTTATTATTTTTAGCAAGATTTTGGCAAGTGAATAGTATTTTTCGAATATAATTAACGCTATTCATAGCCGACAAACTTCATTTAAGACATTTTCCCGGACTAACAAGGAAGTACGTGTGAGTGAACAATAAGTTTCATTTTTTGCACTTTTAAACCAAAAGTTTGAAAAAACCATTTAAGAATCGTGATTTGAAAATAGTTTGAGAATATTTTAAATTCTCGAATCCTTGTCTATTTGTCACATTTTTGCCTGTCACATTTTTGCTCGCGATCTTAGTTTTTTGCTAAAGCTCATCTCCGCCAATCAAAACGTATCAATTTACATACACGTAGGTGGTTAACATTTTTTGGTTTCGAGCAAAAACTAAGATCGAAAAAAAATGTGACATGCTGTGCAGTATATTTGACCTCAGAACGATCATTGGCTTATTTAATAAAAAGAAAAATATATGAACCCAAGAATTGTGATGGATATAAACCAATCATCGTTGAGAATTCAAATATCACGAATTAATGATTTTATAGGCTATAAATTATATACGTACTGTAACTTCTAAGATTTTGAGAACCTGTTTCCCAAAAATTAGCAATGAAAACCATTACGAGCAAATTGTGATATTTGATGATTTAATCTGAGAAAATTATGTCAATTTCTTCCCAAAAATTATGAAATTTCCATGGGTTCGTTTGAAAACATAAAGACGAAACATAATTTCAAACAAAAGTTTTAAAAATAAGTGAGAATTGACCTCAACAGGACTTTGGCAAAAAATTAGTATTTATCAAACAGGATTGGTGACACTTTGCTTCCGAATTATTTGAAAAGTTAAGATATACCATTTAAAATTATGCTTATTGCGAAAATTCACCAATTTTCTTCGTCATATTTCTTGAACATATCGATTATCAACCCTTGACCAATAAAAATTAATCGGTCGGATGATGCCTTATTTTCTCTCAATTTAATTATTATGGAAGAAATCATAAAAAAGATTATTTTTCAGCAATTTCATCGCGTATCAAATCGCAAAAACCTTGTATTATTAAAAGATTGTAATTATTTTATGAAGGGTTGATGATAAATAAATCTGGATAAATTTTTTATGAAGGGAAAAAATTAAGAGGCTTCTTGACCAAACAATTTTCGACATTCTTTATTTTCACATTTGATTTTTCAAATTATCTTACGAAATTAAAAAACTCAAACAAAAAAATTAATTTTAATTAGATTTGGAAGGGATCAACTAATCGGGCCGATAGTAAAATCTACAGGGTGTAAGATTTTTCCCTTCTTTTTTCCAAATTGGAGAGCGATGAGAACGCTCATGTGAACGGTTAATTTTGGCAAAAACCTACGTCTTTCTCAGATTCAACAAATCAAAACGTCTGGAATCAAGTCTATCCCCACCCTGTATAAAAAGTGAAATGTATAAATTTGAGATTTTTGAACATGAACAAGCAACAACAAAAATTCTAGAGCATACAGGGTGTACCATTTTTGCTCCTCTTTTTCCAATTTGGCTAACTTGCTATCCGCCGATGAGAACGATCAATTTTGGCAAATACCTACGTCTTTTCCAGATGTGACCAATCAAAACGGTGAAATTCCGACTTAACCGAATTGGAAAAATTGGAGCAGAAATTAAACATCCTGTAAACTTCCAATGTTTTTGCTGGATCAGATTATTGAGATCGAATTTTTCAAAATGATAAAAAAATTATTTTTTTGCATTGCCCGAATTGCATAGCCCAAACATTATGTAATCCATATCGTCGAAATTTTTCGGCGATTTTGGCACTCTCGGCGATATATGGAGACAAACTTTATTTTTTCGTTCAACAATTAAGTACTTCACGCAACGCAAATAAACAAAAATTCAAAAACGTAAAAATGCAGCCTTTAAAAAAATACGTCATTCATAACAAACAGAAAAAATTTAATAAAAACCTCAAACGCCTCCGCAATTCGTCGATATGAGCACTGGAAGTATTTAAGCTAAAAATCGTGAAATTGCGTAGATTTTTCCGGCGATATTGGCAAATTCAGCCATATTGGGCTGACGACGCGTCGTGGGCCTCCCCTTGTATTTTAGGCATACATTTTATAGCTAGTATACCAGCTCATAACTTCAGTCACAAAATATTTTTTTAATTGAATGCACAAAACTCGTACCTGCGTTAATTTTTTGTAGGATTAGAAACGCTCTTTAGTTTGCTTTCCAGGTCTATGAGAAAATTTCCCATGTTTTTATGTGGTAAATTTATTTTTATATGTTAAAATCCATCAAAACTGCATCATATATATCTAAACACATTTATAATCTAATTTTTTGGACTATGTCATAGATAAATTTTCACAAGCATGTTAAACAGAATTGAATTTGTCAAGTCAAAAATTAAATTTCAATGAATTTAACTCCGTCACTGTCATTCACAATCTCAAACTGCTGAAACTTTTTTAACTAAACTTAATTAAAGTAGATTTAGTTTTGTGTGAGTTTTTCTAATTTCGGTATATCAATTACTTTTTTTGTTGCCTTATGTTTAGGGCTTCCTAGCAAAGAATCAGCTTCCCGATTAAACAGTCCTATAAATCGTAAAATTTATGACATGAAAAAGTTATTCACGTTTAAAATTTTCACCCGGAAAATTTCACGGTGCAACCACTTGATGGCGCTGTTTTGAGCGGTCAAAATTTTATCAAAATAAAGCAACATTTTCAATTCTTTACAAATCTTTTTTGAGTTCAAATACAAATTTAATTTTCTTCAAATTTTCCGATTTTGACTTAAGGAGGTCGGTGCATTTTGACAGATACGGATATGGGCTCTTGATGAAAAACTTTTCACTGGATTTATATATTTTTCTCAATATACCATCAAAGTACTTTTTCATACTCCAGGCAACTTTTGTAACTAAAGAATTTTCGAGTTATTGGTTTTTAAGAGAATTTTGAGTTCGAATTAAACTTTTCAAATTCCACAAATTATGAGAAATTTTTTGAAAAAGTTCCGAGCATTATAAAAAATGCCTTATTTTTTCATCAAATTTTTTTTACAGTATTTTTTTCAAATCAACGAAAAAAACTCTTCAAAATGGTCACTTTAACTTTATCCGTAGGTGACCACATATTTTTTATATGATATTTGAAAAATCATATGACATTTTTTTGGGATTTTTGGTCGAAACTATTTGGAAATATTTCGAAACTATTTGGAAATATTTCGAAAATTTTCCTCATTTCGTGTTCAAAAATTTTCAAACTTATTTTTATGGAATCCTTAGCTGAAAATATTTGGAATGGCTAGTTTCACTATATTCAAATATGTCCTCGTTTTGTTTCTTTCGTTAATATATCGCTAACTTACAAAGTCAAATCTATCGATAGTACATAATTATAAAATATAATGATTTATAAATCAATTAGTGTTTTAGTTATACCAAGCGGGAAGACAAAACAACACTATTTTAGAGTTAGGTAAGCGGGTGTGATCACTACCGGCAAGCAATTCTAGAAACACCAATTTATTGCGAAACACTAAAATATAAATCGAATACGTGTCACTTCTATTCAGATTACGGGCTTATTTTAGGCGACCGAACTGGACTGGATCAACAACAATTGTGGATTTGGGCCGTCGTCGATATCGATAATTTATACTGCCCTGTACCACCTTTAACTTAAGGGAACTGGGGGTGGATAAAATATACCGATATCAAATAATATAACAGTCTTCATTTGTATTTAGCTTATTGCAGGGTGTGCTTTAGTAACGGTTACTAGCTTAGGAGTTAAAAACAATTTCACCGAGACTTGCCCAATTGGTAAGCCGACCTGTCAACCGTTTAGCATTTATTTCATTTAACTCATGAAAAAAATTATTTTTTCCGATGTGCTAAAATTCAGTTTTTTTCTACTTTTTTTCAAAAATTTAAATTTTCAATTTCGACTTAAAAATCGTATGAATTTAAACTGAATACATTATTAAAGGTGGACAAGACCGTATTTTAAAATTCCTAATTATTAAAAAACAAAAAATAAATTTTACTCTAATTTAGACACCTTCGATAGCAAACGCGCGTTTTTTGAGTGTTTTTTCAAAAGACCATTTATAAAGTAAAAATAATCAATCTGTAGAAATTCAGATTAAACAAAGTAAGCTGAAAAGTAGCAACTTGTGTTTGAAAAAATTTTCATCCGAAAATTTTGAAGTGGCAAAAAGTTTCCCATCAAGACAAAAAAAATTGAAAAAGTGAAAATCTGTCAAAATGCACCGAGGCCCTTTAGGAGATGGTCGTCACAAAATGAGGCTCTAAAAACAAATTTTCCCAATTTATTTTTATGCCTTTTTTTTATGAAAATATGGAGAATTACAACATTTTGGTACTCGTTTTATTTTAAAACATGGCTAGGAAAGCACTTTTTGATGAATTCAAAATTATTTTGTATGAAAAAAAAATTGAAATTTCTTGATTTTTTGGAATTTGAAACACGATTTACATAAAAAATAGTCAAAAATTAGGACAAAACTTAACTCGATAATATGCACGGACACTTCAGCTGCACATTAATGTAGGTTTCGGATGTGTAACTTTCAAATCCAGGGAGGACATAGATTTTGATTGAGACCCCTAAAAAAGGGTCAAAATACTGTTTTTTGGTGAAACTGAGACCAAATCCAAGAATTTTCAAAAACTCAACTCGGTTATCTGCTCACTTTTTGTCCGGTTAATTAAAGTCATAAATTATTTATGTACCTTAAAAACTCAGGGAGGAGATACATTTTTAAAAAAAATAATTCCGTCAGTTTTGTAAGCACGTTTCTGATTGAACGAGCAATCCGTCACTTTCGACTTTTTTATGAGATGCAAGATTTTTGCTCAAATACATTAGTCAGAGAGAATACTTTGTCCAACAGTTTGTACTTTTGCGATAATTAGTCATTGAAAACCCATTTTTCGCCTTCAAATGCGACGACCAACCCCGTATGAGGATTCCCAACGGTTTGAAAGGTCTTTTACAGAAAAGCGGTGAGAGCTACAAACTTTTATTAAGCATGGCTGGAATGACCGAAACCTTGGCTGCAAATCATTTGGTTTTAAGAATTTTAATAAATGGCATTTTACCAGTAAATCGAACTTAAACCGGTATCGATCATTAATTGAACAATTAATTAAGTGTATGGATAATAAAATGATATTATCGCTGATTTAAATTCATTTTTTTCGTGCTTCAAAATACCGTTGGGAACCTCCTTAAGGGCCTCGGTGCATTTTGACAGATTTGCACTTTTTCAATTTTGTTTGTCTTGATGGGAAACTTTTTGCCACTTCACAATTTTCGAATAAAAAATTTTTCGAACACAAGTTGCCACTTTTCAGCTTACTTTGTATAATCTGAATTACTTCAGATTGATTGTTTTCACTTAATAAATCGTCTTTTGAAAAAACACTCAAAAAACGCGCGTTTGCTATCGAAGGTGTCTTAATTACTGCAATTTTTTAATTAATTAAAAGCCTTAAAAAACGGTTCTGTCGACTATTGACAATTAATTTATATTAAATTCGGGTTAGCAATAAAAGAGAAAAAACGTCAAAGGGCAAAAAATCACTACTTTGGCATTTTCGGTCTAGAAAACTTAATTTTAAGTCAAAATCGAAAATTTAAATTTTTGAAAAAAGACGAAAAAACGCAAATTTTAGCACATCGAGAGAAATATTTTTTTCGTGAGTTAAATGAAATAAATTTCAAATGGTCGACAGGTTGATTTACCAATTGAGCAACTCTCTGTCATAATTTTTTTTTATTCTTGATTAAAGAGTGGGAACCAATTTTAACCAAATCCCTATTATTCACTGACCGGAGAAGTGAAGCAAATCATTCGTTCACCGGAAGATAAAAACTGTGAAAAACTTATGCATTATAAATTTTATAAAATTCGAGTGTATGTTACTATGAGAACGAGCACGCTAAATAACCACTAAGCGCCAGTCGGCAATTTCTGAGTACAGAGGTTAAAAAATAAAATATGTATTTTTTTTAATTATAAATATTTTTCCATGAAAAATCAATTATTTCTGTTGCTCATTGAAGCTATTTATGATAAAAAAATGTAATTCATAATGAAAAAATTAGGACAAATATAAATTTGAAATTGCCGAAAATTCAAAAACAGGCCAAAAATTGAATTTAAATAAAATAAACTCCGTCACTGTTATTCACATTTTCCAACTGCTGAAACGTTTATAAATCAACTTGCNATTTTCGATTTCGACTTAAAAATCGTATGAATTTAAACTAAATAAATTTTTAACGGTGGACAAGACCGTATTTTAAAGTTCCTAATTATTAAAAAATGAAAAATTAATTTTACTCTAATTTAGACACCTTCGATAGCAAACGCGCGTTTTTCGAGTGTTTTTTAAAAAGACCATTTATAAAGTAAAAATAATCAATCTGTAGAAATTCAGATTAAACAAAGTAAGCTGAAAAGTGGCAACTTGTGTTTGAAAAAGTTTTCATCTGAAAATTTTGAAGTGGCAAAAAGTTTCCCATCAAGACAAAAAAAATTGAAAAAGTGAAAATCTGTCAAAATGCACCGAGGCCCTTAAGAAGATGGTCGTCACAAAATGAGGCTCTAGAAACAAATTTTCCCAATTTATTTTTATGCCTTTTTTTATGAAAATATGGAGAATAACAAGCATTTTGGTACTCGTTTCATTTTGAAACATGGCTAGGAAAGCACTTTTTGATGAATTCAAAATTATTTTGTATGAAAAAGTTGGAATTTCTTGATTTTTTGAAATTTGAAACACGATTTAAATAAAAAAGGGTCAGAAATTAGGACAAAACTCAACTCGATAATATGCACGAACTCTTCAGCTGCACATTAATGTAGGTTTCGGATGTGTAACTTTTAAATCCAGGGAGGACATAGATTTTGATTAAGACCCCTAAAAAAGGGTCAAAATACTGTTTTTTTTTGTGAAACTGAGACCAAATCCAAGAATTTACAAAAACTGAATTCGGTTATCTGCCCACGTTCTGTCCGGTTAATTAAAGTCATAAATTATTTCTGTACCTTAAAAACTCAGGTAGGAGATACATTTTTAAAAAAATAATTCCGTCAGTTTTGTAAGCACGTTTCTGATTGGACGAGCAATCCGTCACTTTCGACTTTTTTATAAGATGCAAGATTTTTGCTCAAATACATTAGTCAGAGTGAATACTTTGTCCAACAGTTTGTACTTTTGCGATAATTAGTCATTGAAAACCCATTTTTCGCCTTCAAATGCGACGACCAACTCCGTAAGGGGGTTCTCAACGGTTTGAAAGGTCTTTTACAGAAAAACCGTAAGAGCTACAAACTTCTATAAAGCATCGCTGAAATGACCGAAACCTTGGCTGCAAATCATATGGTTTTAAGAATTTTAATAAATGGCATTTTACCAGTAAATCGAACTTAAAACCGGTATCGATCATTAATTGAACAATTAATTAAGTGGATAATAAAATGATATTTTCGCTGATTCAAATTCATTTTTTTCATGCTTAAAAAACCGTTGGAAACCTCTTTAAGGGCCTCGGTGCATTTTGACAAATTTGCACTTTTTCAATTTTGTTTGTCTTGATGGGAAACTTTTTGCCACTTCAAAATTTTCGAATAAAAACTTTTTCGAACACAAGTTGCCACTTTTTAGCTTACTTTGTATAATCTGAATTACTTCAGATTGATTGTTTTTACTTTATGAATTGTCTTTTGAAAAAACACTCAAAAAACGCGCGTTTGCTATCTTAATAACTGCATTTTTTTTTATTAATTAAAAGCCTTAAAAAACGGTTCTGTCGACTATTGAAAATTTATTTATTTTAAATTTGGGTAGGCAATAAAAGGGCAAAAACGTCAAAAAATCACTACTTTGGCATTTTCGGTCTAGAAAACTTAATTTTAAGTCAAAATCGAAAATTTAAATTTTTGAAAATAGACGAAAAAACGGAAATTTCAGCACATCGAAAGAAATATTTTTTTCGTGAGTTAAATGAAATAAATTTCAAATGGTCGACAGGTTGACTTACCAATTGAGCAAGTCTCGGTGTCATAATTTTTTTTAATTCTTGATTAAAGAGTGGTAACCAATTTTAACCAAATCTCTATTATTCACTGACCGGAGAAGTGAAGCAAATCATTTGTTCACCGGAAGATGAAAACTGTGAAAAACTTATGCATTATAAATTTCATAAAATTCGAGTGTATATTACTATAAGAACGAGCACGCTAAATAACCACTAAGCGCCAGTCGGCAATTTCTGAGTACGGGGTAAGAAAAAAATATGTATTTTCTATATATAATATTTTCATGAAAAATCAATTATTTCTGTTGCTCATTGAAGCTATTTATGATAAAAATTGTACTTCAATATGAAAATTAGGACAAATAAAATTTGATGAAATTGGCCGAAAATCAAACAGGCCAAAAATTGAATTTAAATAAAATAAACTCCGTCACTGTTATTCACATTTTCCAACTGCTGAAACGTTTATAAATCAACTTGCGGAATCCTTAATCGCATAATTGGTTCGTAACATTCAACCATTGGGGTTACCTCCTTATTCATCAATGTAAACTTCTCTACGTGTCTTTTTGTGGACACTTTTTATATAGTTTTTTTGGGAATTACGTTTCAAAAACGTTTCTAATGAAGATGAATTCCGACAAAAAGAAAATAAACCTTAAAAAATTAAAAATTTTACTTTGATAAAAATTGAAAAAAAATTGTTATTTTTTTCATTATACGTTTTGATCAATTTCGCAAAAAAACAAATTATTAACTCAGATTGAAAATCCTTTAATTTCAGTGCAAAATTTCGAGATATTTCAAACTTGATTTAAAATTCACAAGATCGATAATTTTAGAAAATTCCAAATTTTCAATTATTTGCATTTATTCTTATTAGTCTTATTAGTCTTATTATTCGTTAGGCTTATTTTATAAAGTCGATGACTGCAAAAATTCCAATTGTTTCGAAAACCCGACCACTTTAGCAATGTAATTAAATAAACATTGAGAGAGCCACCTTTTTCTCACGTGACTTGAATTTTTTTTTGGACAAACTGTCATTTGCTAAAGCAAAACTATAAAGAGTTATTATTCAGCTATTATATGGTCGTTGGGTCCTTTTCAAACTTGGTCTGGCCTAGTCAAGTAACATGCGATAAAAATCTAGAAAATGGCATTCCAACATTTTGTAAAATAAAAAAAAATCAGCGCACGTTTCACGATAATTTTTATGTAAACTATTTTCAAAAGTGACATTCTTGCTTACCTTATGGACTCATCTTCTGAACAAATATCCCTTGTAAGACTTTGTGACCTAGTAAAGGCGGGTCTATTTCTGGTTCGCCCGGTATATCCTGATCTGACTCGGTAACCGGAAGCAACTGGATCGGGCTTTTGCCCATTTTGACTTTCAGCAACCAGCGCCACGTAGAAGTGAGGAGTCGGAGGGCTAAAATACAAATTTATCGTTAATAATGTTTTCATTTATTATGAAATAATTTTATTTAAAACTGATTCATTTATAAAATGCAACGTTTCGAATTATTTTATGAAAAACTTCCATGAATTTATTTTATTTATGATCTTAATGAGCAACATTTCGGTTGATCTCATTTATCATTTTTATTAATAACTAATTTATTCAGTGAATGCAACGTTTCGGTTTATTCTATTTAAAAATTGAATAAATAACTAATTTATTTTTAAAATGCAACGTTTCGGTTTATCTATGAAGAAACTTTTATTAATAACTAATAATTATAACCAAGTGTATGACACTTTTTATTCTATTTATAATCTTAATAAGCAACGTATAGGTTTATTCCGTCCATAATTTTTATCGATAACTAATTCATTAAGTAAATTCAATCTTTCGATTTATTAATAATTTTATTAATAACTGATGATTTTTATCAAAAATATGTGCTTTCTTTCTATTTATTATTATACAATCAACTTTTTGGTTGCTTTCATTAATGATCTTATTCAAAACTAATTATGAATAAAATACAGAGGTTTTTTTATTATTATTTCAATACATTTTAAATATAATACATGTGTTTTAATTCAATTCACTATTTATAATACAACGTTTCGGTTTTATCCATTCATAAGTTTATTAAGAACTTTTATTTTCATCAAATATTGAATTAAATTAGAATTGTATCATACTAAGTATTGTTAATGATATATATATTATCACACTTTTAATATCACACTTATTATAGAATACATTTGTTTAAAAAAATTACTTTCCACATAGTATAAATTTGATATGAAATTTTACCACATCATTTTATCTCCTGACCACCCAGTTAAATCAATAAATTACATGATACGGCTCTAACCGTTATAAATGACCGGTAATGAGTCTAATGGAATTCCAGTGATGAAATTCTCCAGTTTCTTGGATGATTGTGTTTAAAAAGCTTATCGACAAATTTTCAGAAATTACGAACAAATTTTTGAAATATTTTATCTTGAGCTGATTTTTGAATTTTCGGTTTTTACTCGGAATATCTGAAATTTTGGAAAAAAGCTTGACAAATATTTGTATTCAGTTAATAAATGCCTATTTTGGTGTCACCTTGATATAGAGATTAAGAGCCCACAGTTGACAGATCCTGATTATAAAAAAATACAAACAATGCAAGGTACTAGCACCCAATAAAAACACCGGAACAACCAATCAAAAGCTTGTATTCCGCATTTTTCAAATAGTCACGATCTGTCGGTGAAGGGCCCTTAACCCCTGTGAGCACAGAAAAAAAAGTTCCGCCAAGGCACCAGAGCCTATATATAGGCATTCTTTCAATACTGATTACAAAAAGCCCAAGGTAGTTGAAGTTTCAATTTTTTTTTGCATAAGGAAGTTCAAACGATATATTTTTGCATTCGACATTTGATATTTTAGAATTTTGATTTTTAGTTCTATAAAATTCACTGATAAGAGCAAGGTATAGCATATCACGTGATACATGCTCACAGTGGTGTTCACAAATTACTTTGCTATCGAAATCGATGCACAAGGATCTGGTCTACGTCATTGTTTTCCGATTTGATCTATATATGATCAATTAAAAATTATTTTTTAATAAGTCTAAAATTAAGATGAAAAAATCACAATTTTTCATAAAAAATGGTTATGTTTTCATATAAAAGCAGTTAAGTACACTTCTGATATTATTTCTGGGGCTATATACTAATTAAGCAACTCTGTGGACAATTTTTAACTGCTTAAATTTATTTTTTAATAATTAAAATATTATCGTAAAATACTTAAAATTGAAAATTTTAAATTATCACTTTTGAAAAAAAGTATCTGTTTCTGTATACCAATAAATCTTTGATTTAGTGTCAACCATGCACAAAACACTTTCCTTNCAAATTTTTATTGACTTAATAAGTCGCATTTATTTTTTTAAAAGTTAAGAAAAAAAACTCAAAAAATCAACCCTCCGTAATATTTGAACAAAGTTTGCTTATAGAAAAATTAACTGTTTTTTTGAGATCGCCACAAAAATTTTCATGATGTTTTTAGACGAGTCAATTCTACAGTGCTTTGTTGCCGTTTTGAGATGGTTTTAAGTATGCTCGAGCCTATATATAAGCACAGTGCTCACCAGGGTTCGGCAGAGTTTGCTCTGCTCTGATCTACCGCTCTGCTCTACTTTTTTAGAGCAGAGCAGAGCTGACTTTTTAGAATATCAGTGTAGAGCAGAGCAAACCTTTTGGAAAATCAAGGTAGAGCAAGCAGAGCAGAGCAAACGTTTTGAAAAATCAAGGTAGAGCGAACGTTTTTCAATTACAATTTTAAGAGCAGAGCAGACCCAAAATTAACAAAACTCTACTTTGAGATTACGTTTATTGGTCGTTTTTCGATATGAGAATAACAGGGGGATGCCCAAAATTGCCGAAAGTTTTGTTTCAAAACCACTTCCTGGAGGTCCCTGGAAGCTAATTGTTTTTCACCGTAAGGTTGTGCCGTACTGATCCTTACATTTTATTCAGACACGGCGGGTAGTGGCGGGAGTATGAAAAAAATTTTGAAATTCCAAAACATTAATTTTTTCAAAGTATTTTTGGAAATTGGTTACAAAAAAATTTCGAAATTTTTTTTTGCTGGCGTTTCAGCCAATTTTAAAAAATGTAAAAAATATATCGAAGGCCGATAAAAAGAGATGATATATTTTGAATTTAATTTTGTTGAAAAATGAACCCAAAATCGGCCGAAGGCCGATATAGGGAAATATTATATTTTCAATTTAATTTTTGAAAAAATAAGCTTTAAATCGGCCGAAGACCTATAAAGGGAGATATTATATTTTTAATTTATTTATTTTGAAAAATGAGCCCCAAATCGGCCGAAGGCGGATAAAGGGGGACTATATCCCCTTATCACCTTTTGTTAGAATGCGTAGGCCACTACTCTTTTAACGTGTGATTTTTAACGTTGGTGGCTACGCATTCTAACCAAAAGGTGATAAAGGGATATTTTTAATTAATTTTTTTGTAAAAGGAGCCTCAAACCGGCCGAAGGCCGATAAAGGGAAGATATTATATTTTGAATTTATTTTTGTTGAAAATGAGCTTCAAAATTAAATTCAAATATAATATCTCCTTTATCGGCCTTCGGCGATTTTGGGCTCATTTCGACAAATTGAATTAAAATATAATTTTTTTTCCTTTATCCGCCTTCGGCCGATTTGGGGCTCATATTTCAAAAAAAATTAAATGCATAATATAACATCTCTTTTTATCGGCCCTCGGCCGATTTTCGGCTAATTTTTCGGAAAAAAAAATTCAAAATATAATATCTCTCTTTATCGGCCTTCGACCGATTTTGGGCTCATTTTTCAACAAAATTAAATTTAAAATATAATATCTCTCTCTATCGGCCGACGGCCGATGAGGGGCTCATTTTCAACAAAATTAGATGCTTTTCAGTATATACTGAAAATCGAGGCTCGATCGCAGGATTATTTTTGGGCAAAATCTCTCAAAATGGGCTACAGAATTGTTCCCACTAATACCCCCGTCATTAGTTTAGCCCAAGACCCCTTAATACCAAAATTCCTTGTAATTAATAAGATCCCTAAACCCCTTAATAGCTCATACGATTTTAGTAATACCCTCCTAATTAATTGCACGCCAACCTTCTTGATATCATCTACCTTGCCCCTTGGTTGGTTTCGAGACCAAACTCTATTAAAATTTTACCCCCTCATAACCCCTCAATTTGTACCGAAAACCCCCCCCCCTCCTCAATTATTTGTGCCTTTAAACCCTTAAAAAAAATAAGAGCAGACCAGAGCATAAAAAAAATAATTTTTAGAGCAGAGCAGCCAAAATTTATTTCCGGTTAAGAGCAGAGCAAACCATTTAAAATATGCTCCTAGAGCAGAGCGAACCGAAAAAAATGGTGCCAGAGCAGAGCAGAGCAAACGATTTCAAAAAATCTGCCGACCCCTTGTGCTCACACGGGTTAATTCATATAAACTTTATAAATTGACGTTTATTGTATATAAAAATTTATAAGGATGATTATACAGTATAGTTTATACTGAGGTTTCGTTTATTAAGACAATTTCAACGTGACGAAATTTTCAGAAAATATCTTTAGTGTTAACATAAGCAGTATCTAGAACTGCCAGGAAAATGAGCGATTTTCGGGCTTTTCCTCTTTATAAAATCATACTTCACTGAAAAATAGGCAAAAAAAATCACACTTATGTTATGTGTTGAAATTTTTAATTAAATCTGAAAAAAATGATAAGATTTTTCTTAACTATAAAAGCTAGTTTTTTCATTCGAAATTTTTTTTCTTTTAACTTAAACATTTTTATTGAAATTATGAAATGCACAAAATGATTTTGACAGGTATAAAAGAGTGCTCTATAAATTCTAACAAGTTGTCTGACAATTTCATGTTATTTTGAAACAAACTATTTAAAATAGGCGTCTAGAAAACCTTTTGTTTCTATCGACAAAAGACTTCCCGCGACCTCTAAAATTTTTGCTTGATTTCAAGCATTAATGAATCAATTATCAACTCCGGAAGCCGATTTTAAGAGTGATCGATGAAACTCAAGATATCAAAAGCGGTGATACGTACGTAAAATCTTATCGAAAACATCGAAGGCCTCGAACAACTATCCTTATCTGAGTGCCAATTAAAAATAGTGATCTTCGAAACGTTAATTTGGAATTTTAGAAAAAATTATCGAAAATACCTAATGTTTGAAAATTGATTATTCAGAATTTTAAATGTGTAGTTGTTAAGATTATCTATAAATTTGCAACATTTTCACTGATAAAAAAATGATATGCGCATTTGTTTAGAACTCAGTAAGAACACTTTCATGACCTAGTTTAATAACAGGTTTTCTGAGTATATCGAAGATGATGCCAAACACAAGAAAGAACTTTCTTGTTCGTTTAAAGGCTTCGGTGCGATTTGACAGATTTGCACTTTTTATTTTTTTCTTTTTGATTGTAAACTTTTTGCCATTTCAGAATTTTCGGATAAAAACTTTCTCGAACCAAAGTTGCCACTTTTAAGCTAACTTCGTTTGATCTGATTTGTTTCAGTGAATTATTTTCACTTTATTAATCGTCTTTGAAAAAACACTCAAAACCGCACTATTGAAGGCGTCTAAATTAAGGTAAAAATGATTTTTTGTTTTTTTATTAATAGGAACCCGTAAAAAACGACCTCGACCACCGTTTGAAATTTATTTAATTAATTTTATACGATTTCTTCGTCAAAATCAGAAATTTGAAATTTCAGAAAAAAGACAAAAAAAAACCGAAATTTTAGCACATCGAAAGAAATATTTTTTTCATGATTTAAATTATATAAATGTTAAACGGTGGATGAAGCAAGTTTCGGCAAAATAATTTTTTTAAATTCTCGATAAAAGAGGGCTTCGATGAATTTCTGCCAAACCGTAGTGTCGTTCAAAAAGTATGATTCAGAGTATAAACAAGAGCGAAGAAACAAAACGAGGACATATTTGAAGAAAAAAGGTGACATTCGCAATATTTTTAGCAAATGTTTTCAAAAAAGTAAGTTTAAAAAATTTTGAACAAGAAATGAGGATAATTTTCGAAATATTTCCAGATAGTTTCGACAAAAAATCCCAAAAAAATGTCATACGATTCTTTAAGCAGCATATAAAAAATATGTGGTCACCCACTGAAAAAGTTTTGTAGAGTAAGTTTAACAAAAACTGAGGAAATTTTTCATTATTTTCGGAACTTTTTTCAAAAATATCTCAAAATTTGATGAATTCGAAAAGTTAAATTCGAACTCAAAATTTTTTGAAAAAGCAATAATACGAAAGTTCAAAAGTTATAAAAGTTGCCTAGATACATCACGCGCTCATATCATGATCTGTCAAATAGCACCGAGGCCTCGCGAGATTCGCCTCAATGTCTGAACTGCGTCATAAATATCTCTTTCGTAATGTGGTAATGTGCGTTAAGTTTAATTATTGTCGAGATAAACTCACTCTCTGAAATTTAAGCTTATTAATTGTATTACATGTTTTGAAGCGAATCTTCTATAAAATAAAAATTATCTTTTCTTGTTTTCTTTATTTCGAAGTTGAAAGACAAATAAAAAAATAATTTTCAGTGATGACGTTGCTTCAAAAAATGAAAATTTTCAACAACAGATAAATCAAAATTTGTTTCAAAAAAATCAAATTTAATTTTTGACTAATTCTTATCAATTTCACACGTTCGTATCCTTTGACTATTTGACACTTTTAAATGAACATAAGCCTCATATTTTTGCAACCTTGCTCATTAAATTGTCATTATAATACTGATCAACTGTCCTGAAAGCCAAAACTAGAGCTTTCCATGAAGGTGTTAATTTTATCATGATGAACGAGTATAGATTTCAAACCAGTATGCTGACACGGAAACATTATACGTAAACGGTGAGTGTCCGATCAAAATTACGAATTTTTGATTGTTAACTCTCAGGTAGATATGTAAAAACGGGTATTATTATTTTAAGCTTCGTTTTATTTTCAAAATAATACTTATAAATTAAGGACTCAAAATCGCAGACTTTGAGCCCGGCAGTGTGAAAATTGAGTTAAATTTTTAAATTTTAAATCAATTTCGATCAACAAATTTTATTGATATTTCTGAAATTCACTAAAAATTCTAAACTTAAGTTTTTTGAGATGACACTGATATTTACAAGAATAATCAAGTTAAACTCACAAAAATTCTTATACAATGCAGTTGGAGTATTTTGGTAGATAGTATTATTTTGACATTATGAGTCATCTTTACCCAAAAAGAGAAATAGTTGACTAATGAGCGTGCACTATTTCTCATTATGAAATAAAATCTTTTTAAAAAATTAAATTAAAGAAATCAAAAACACACCAAAAAATACGATTTGACTTTTAATGGTCGATAACGGTGCGAAAAATGAAAAAAAATTAACGAAAATTGAATTTAATTAAAAAGGTGTAAGGAGCGATTTTTTGACTTCATCAAAAAGCCAGAAAAATCAGACGCGGTCATTGATTGGTGAGGTAATCTATGTAAGAAAGACTTTTTTTTGAAAAGCCAGTTAACCTCAACTGCTTTGTATGAAAATTTGAAAAAAGATTTGATGTCAAATTACAATATTTTTATAAGCTTTTTGAAGGACAATGTTTATCTGACATTTTCGACTTAAACATGCCCATAAAAAACAGTTCTTACAAAAAATTTTGAAAATTCAAAAAAAAATAAAATTTGTAAACTCGTCGTTTTTTAATTGTCACTGTTGAACTTTTATTTTCGAGTTGAAATTATAAATTTTTTGTTAGACTTATATTTGGTGTGAAATTTTAATTTTTGCATCACTTACAAACACAGCTGAAAACAGCTTTAAAACGCGCTATTCGCCAAATTTCTAAACAAATTGGCGCGCGAGTTGGCCTAAGGAGTCTAATTTTGTTCACTTATTTCCAGGCAGTTCAAACTATTTGACTCATATAGTATTTACAAATATGAAGTTTTGATAACATTTTATTTAAAAGTTCTATTTCGGAGATTAAATGCATGATTTTTAGAAATTTTAAAGCAAACATAACATTTTTTTTAAGGGGGTAGCAACAATGTGGCAGACTGGCGTCAATATTAATTTACGAAATAATTAGTTGGTTTTATTTTTTGTGCTTATTATCGTTAGCTGAACCCAAAATAAATGTGTATCAGCTCATTAAAATCATTTTTATATATTTAAGGAACGATTTGAGTTCAAACTTTTATTTTATAATTCGTAAAATTTTCGAAAAATTCAAAGCATTATGAAAATTTTAAGGCATTTTTTCGTCCAAAATCTACATATTTTTCTGACTGCTGTTTGAAAAATCATGAAATGTTTATTTGTCATTTTGTTGTCGACTTTTCAGAAATTTTATGAAAATTTTCCGCAAATCAAGTCCAACAATTTTATTGTTGTTTTTTGAAATCTCCTTGAAAAAATAAGCCAAATCACATATGAAATTTATAGTATCCATTTGATTTCTGTATTTCAATCGATGGAAAGGTCAAGCGAATATTGTTTCTGAACTACTGATGAAACTTACAACACTTGCTCGTGACACCGGTTTGTGCCATTTGGCACGCAATTTTTTAAATTTTTATTTTATTTAAAAAATCTATATGAAATTGCGGTTGTAATAGGCTACTTTTCTTTTTAAGTCAGAACATTTTTCATATTAAACTCAATTGAAGGTCATTTTTTTTTTCTAAAAAGCTGTTTTTCTCTTATTTTCATGAAAAAAAAACTTTCATATTGGAGAAATTTTTTCATTTGGATAATGATTCTCCCACTGAATAGTGCATTACACCCGAAAATGTATGAAGTTTATAAATATCGCTTTTCAAAAAAATCCCACATCGGTTCAAGTTGGAAATGGAGTTGTATAAAAGGGGTTTTTGATATTTTTACAGATACTTAAGATTGTTGAGAAATTAAAAATATAAACGTTTGCAAGAATGAACATTTTTATTGAAAAAAAAAATTTTCACATTTTTTTTTCTTTCATAAATCACTCCAAAAAAATGTATCAATCTGCCACATCGCTGCTACCCCCTTTAATAGTTTTGAGCTTGTTCGTGTCAAATTTCTGTTTCAAAATATGGTTTTCTGTATTTTCGACTAAAATGTTGTTTTTCAAAAACTCATTGTCACAAAAATTGGTTGACCACTGTGAGCACAGAAAAAAAGTTACGCCAAGACACCAGACCTTATCAGACAGGATTCAATGCACAAGAATCTAGCCTACGTCATCGTTTGGTCCGATTTATGAATCCCTCAGATTATCACCTCTTGAATAAAATCAATATAATCACTCAAAAACGTTTATCGATCAAGGGTTTAATAAGCTTCCTAAGGGTATCCCTAAGCTCTTCCGATCCGCATAAGGAAGTAAGGGTATCCGATCCAGCTACCGTTGAAGCATTCCAACTCGTGTTCACCAAATCTTTTTTAGACCTCCTTAAAATCTCCCGCAATTATTAAACCCCCTTAAATGCCAATCCGGGATTTTGAGTTCCTAATAACTTTCTAATAAGTTCCTGAAACAACAGGTTGAGCCGATTAGTAGTATATAAAAGCCACTTCTACACGCAAAATTAACGGTGAAAACTCTCGATTAGGGCTTATCCCCCCCCTTAAATATGCATTTTAAATAAAAATTTGAAGGCATGTGAAATTTTAATTATACAGATATAATGGTCGGTTATGAATTTGAACGCTATTATCAAAAAAGTTTAATATGAAGTTAAAACGACTAAAAAGTTTGAATTTTTAAGTGTAATTAAAGGAATATTCTACAGTTATAAGGGGGTAGTCAAAGAATTTATTGAAAATTTGATAATATACTAAACCAACCATGAAAAATTAATTGGTCGTGGTCTCGGATTGCTGTTTTTTGTACAAGCGTCATTTATGAAAATTTAAAAAAAAATCATGGCAACTTTTGGGTTAATCAACCGAGCAAAAAAAAGTGAAATCAGGACAATTTTGACGATGTTTTTTGATCAATTTAATATTAGATAATATTATTTGCAAGATATATTCAGCAGTAATACCTCTGATCAGGGTTGTAAAAAGGATCATTCTTGACGATATTTTATATCCCTATTTCTTGCTTGAACCTACGCAAAAAGGGATGTTAATCCCTAGCAAAAGCAATCTCAATATCATCTGCTAAACTTGTTATCCGCAAAAAAAATTATTTACCACAATTTTATTATTTGTCAAATTATTGGTGTGTGAATTTTTCGTCGACAAAAACGTTTTTGTATTAATTTTATCATCTAGAATTTGTTGGGTATTCAGGAAAATTTTAAAACTAATTTTCATTTTTTTAAGCTGCTCTCAAACGTTTTCTTCAATATTTTCTCTTAATTTTGCATCAAAAGTTATGTTTATCATAAATGTGGCAGATATTTTTAAATTAAAAAATAGATAGCAAAAAAATTTAAGTCGACAATTTATTCTTCCGATATTTTTTGGCGAATTAAAATAGCTAATTTGAAGTAATAATTTTTCACAAATTTTGGGTCTTACTTCAAATATGTTGAGTTTCATTATTTTTTTGCTGACATTTATTCCAAATACAGTTTCAATTAAAAAATCAAAGTTCACATAATCATATGGATTTATGAAATATAAATCTGCAAGTTTTATGTATTTTTTGATAATTTATCAAAAAAAATGATCGCTTAAAATTTGCCGTCGAAATTTTTTTTGCTGGTTCAAAAATTGAACGAAAGTTTTTTTTTATTTCAATATTATCAAGAAAGTTATCGATATAAAACACCCTAATTATGATACTATCTTATTTTTCTTTGATTTGATGTTCGAAAATCACTATTTACGTAAGTGTAAATTGGTTAAAATTTTGGCCCTTTTAAGACCTAAAGTAAATTATTTGTGGGAACCCAATTTTCTTCACAAAAATAAGCCTAGAATTAACGTTTTCTTTCTGCATGTTTGAAATTGATGTGAAATTCTATCTTCTATTTGTGATAAATTGTCAAAATAAACCATAATTCGGCTGAAATCTAAGGGTGTGAAAATGGTACTGTTTCTCATATCACGTTGAGGATAATTCTAAATTATGCTAAATTTCAACTCCGAAACGGCCACAATCTGGCACACCTTGAACTATTAATTCACGATAATTGTTAACAAAAAAATTCAGGCGAACTACTCAGATAAAGTCCGAAAATCACGAGATAAACTTAAAGAAAATTTAAATTTATATAATTCAGCGGATCGAGTTTGATTTGAAAGTTAAAATATTTGAAGGTAGGATTTTTTTTAAGGATTGTAAAAAATTATTCTGAAAAAAAATTGATTCGCTGAGATTTTTTGTATTTTACGACCTTGTTTTCAAATTTGGTGCTTGGTAGACTTAAAAATGACAATAAATTTGCTATGATAAATCAACATGCGCAAAATTTCGAACAATTTTTTAAAAAATGTGTGCAATTGAAAATCAAATGTGAAAAAATACAAGTTCTTGATCACTTTTCTGATCATTAAGCGGGTGGTGGTAGTGATTTTTGGAATTTGCAAGGCTTCGTAACGCCAACCGATTTCAAAAAATTAAAAAATAAATTTTTCTTAAATTTGTATTTTACTTATACTGCTTATTTTCGCCTACCAATTTTTAATAGCAAAATATACACTAGAAAAATTTGTCGACTAAAAATATGTCCCAAACGAAAATATAAAAAACAGTTTGATTGAAAAAAATTTCAACAAATCAGAGCAAATAAGAATCAAAATTTTAAATAAACCGAGGTGAACCTAATGTATTTTAATGGACTCATCAAAAATAAATATTTACTGAATTCTTCACTATTTCCGATCAAATCGTCGAATCCTGATAAAATTCTCAGCTACTTCAAAAATTTCATTCAATGTGAGAAATTTGATATGAGAAACCGTGAGTGTTCGAGTGACTTTAAGTTCAAGCTCAAGATTTTACTCAGTGTTTTCACTTGAGACTTCTATTTCAAAGATTTAATTTCACTGAATGAAATCCAAAACTATCTAAAGAGCGGTTTAAACGTGATTTCCGGTCACCGGAAGTTAATATGTAAATATAATTACCTTTTTTTCACGTCTTTTCCGGTATCCATAACTTCAACTCTATTTACTATGTAAGATTTTTTAGCCGGTTGAGCGTTTAGAGCCGGTATTTTCCACGGTAAATTCATTTGTGAATCTTTCAGAGAGCCCTTTAGGGAGATATCGTCGACATCAGTTTCCTTCCCACCACGTGACCAGTATCCAGATGAATTTGACTCGGCAATATCTTGACTTCCCGTGGAATTGGGGTCATATTCAGTGCTGATAGATCCTTGTTCACAATTTTCTTTTTGGTTATAAGTTCGGGCACAACTTGCAGCCTGAGAATGGTTCGATAACATTATCAAAAAATATTTTTGTCTTTTATGCTGAACTTATTTGAGTACAGGGGTGTCTCGCGCGTAAGTGACCTAGTGAAGTATCAACCTACGTTATAACCACGCATCCAAAAAAAATGAGTATGTACAGCATGTTATATTTTTGCTTGCGATTTTCGTTATTGCTCGAAACTGATTGACACTGTTTATTGGTCAATAAGCATTAAAATTTGTTAAACGCCCACGTGCTTGTAGTTTCAAACGTTTTGGTTGGCGGTGGTGAGCAAAAGCAAAGATCGCAAGCAAAAATGTGACATGCTGTATATGATTGCACTTTCCTTACTTATATGTGGACTTTACTGTTCAAAAAACGTGTAGGCGTGCTGATCAAAAGATCTGAATTCGTTTCCATTCCCTACACTAGTTATTGCAAAAACATTATGCGTTGTATTTGAAAATAAGTTGTTTTATGGATAATAACGGTATTCTTTGAATTGAACTATTCCAGTTTTAAATTTTTCAAAAATTCAAAATAATCCGAAACATGTCATCAAAATACTTTCGAACTATTTTGGATTGTCTGCTATTTTTATTAGATACATTAACAGTTTCTGGCAATTTTCAAATATTCGCTTGAAAATTAACTGAAGATATATTGTCTGGGAAATTCATGGGTTTGATGATATCGATTACGATCCCCGAGTCCAAAAATATTTTTTTAAAAAACATGAAAAATAGTTGGCGATTTTTTTGTGGAAGATTTTTGCCAAGTATTTAATAATATATTTATTAAAATAGTCAAGTATTTTCGAAACTCAAAATTTGCTTACTTTTTTTCAAACAGCTGATTTTTTGATAAATCTAATAAAATACTTGAAAAAAATCGTCCACAAAAATAGGCGTAACACCCTAGTATGGACAATGCTGTAACGTGTAATGCTTTTTTTGAGCGTTCAGTTCGTCGATCATGATCCCATTATGTATAATGGTCGAAAAAACTGTTGAAAGTCAATCTGGCTCTGCACAGCCGTACGGGCGGCTGAGAGTTAATTCCACTTCAATTTTATTTAATAAAATACGATAAACGGTTTATGAGAGTTCAATATTTAATCACTACGCGGTGCCTCGGGTTTTAATCGCAATCTTTAATTAGATTCAAAAAGTTAGATCAGAATATATTTCGATGTCAATGATTGTCAGAAATTCTACGAAGCCGACCGACCCTAGATAGCTAGCCAGAGTTTATGAGGATTTTAAGATTATATTTTGGTCGAAAAGATGCTAATTTTTGCTTTTTTTGTTGATTTTTTAAGTTGTTTGTTGTCACTTAGAATAAAATTAAAAGGATCACACATTCCAACTTCTTCACAGAATTAATAGTTTTTAAAAATAAAGATTTTTTTTATATAACTTTTTTAAATTCTTTTAAATTTCTGATTGGCTCTGAGATATTTCACTAGCGCTTTTTATTGGCCTGTTTCCGTTAGATGTTTTGACCTCTCCAAATTACAGAGAATCAAACCAATAGGAAAGTTTGTCAGGAGAATAGGCCGAACCAACTAATGTATCTAATGTATTCGAATGTTAAGAAATTTTCAAGTTCAAATTGAGTACAATTTTTACTTAAAAGCACGGTTTACTTTCAAAAAAAATTTCATGCAAAAAATCGAAAAAAATCAAGGTTTCCGAGCACATAATCTGCTCGGGTGCCGACCCCTGGTTTGAATAACGCGTTATTTTTGGGTTTTTGTCAGGACTTGATGTTTTCTGAAGTGAGGACAAAGAGACGTAGTGGAAAATATTCTGCAAATATAAAGGCATTTATATTTTATAACCATTCCAAGATTTTTTGACACCGATCAATAAAAGGTGATTTTTTGTTTTTGACCCTATTGATAACCGGTGTCACCGGTCCGGTGATTTCACTGGAAATACAGCATATCTTATTTTTGATACAAATCAAAGTTTTTTGCTGAAACTTCTCGCCAATCAGAAAGTTTTAAACCAAAATCACTGAACGTTTAAATATGCAAATGCTCAGTCTGTCTGCTTTCAGAATAAACGTAGATTTTTTCCAAAAATAAGACATTCTGTACTGGTTGAGTTTCCACTTTCTTATGGTTTTTGCTGGACTAGGTCTTCGGATGTAAATGTTTTTGGAGTGAGTCACGTGCCCAAATCGATGCGCTGATTTGACCCTTGTTCACGTGCCATCCTTTATTTAACTTCCGCTCAAAACCCTTTAAAAACGAAAACTCAACCAGTATGTGATTCTCAAGTTCCATTGATAAAAAGTGTAATCTTATAGCAATTACAAAATGACGATTTGAAATTTCAAAACTCAAAAATTGGTTTCGAAGTTTTTAAGCTATCTTGTAGAGAATTTTTTTTTGGTTATTTTGACACCAAAGATTTTTTTGGTTTTGAAATTTTTTTCAAAAAAAAGGGTTTAAGGAGGTGGTCGTCGCATTTTAAGGCAAAAATGGGGTTTTCAATGACCAATTGTAGCAAAAGTACAAATCGTCGGCCAAACATTATTTTTCTCTGATATATTTGAACAAAAATCTGGCATCCTAAAAATAAATCAAAAGTGACGGATGGCTCGTCCAATCAGAAACGTGCTTACAAAAATAACGGATTATTTTCAAAATGTATCTCCTCCCTGAGTTTTTAGGGTACAACAATGATTTATGACTCTAAATAACCGGACAGAACGTGAGCAAAACATCAAGTTGATTTTTTGAAAATTCTTGAATTTGCTTTCAGTATCACCAAAAAACTGTATTTTGACCTTGTTTAGGGGTCTCAATCAAAATGTATCTCTTCCCTGGATTTAAAAGTTACACATTCGAAACCCAGATAAATGTGCAGCTGAAGAGTCCGTGCAAAACACCAAGTTGAGTTTGTCTAAATTATGACTCGTTTTTCTGTAAATCGTGTTTTTAAATTTCCAAAAATCAAGAAATTTCAACTTTTTTCATACGGAAATATTTTTGAACTCATCAAATAGGCTTTCTTACCATGTATCAAAATAAAATGAGTACCAAAATGCTTGTAATTTTCCATATTTTCATTAAAAAGGCATAAAAATAAAATTGGGAAAATTTGTTTCTAGAGCCTTATTTTGCGACGACCACCCCCTTATAGGTGCAAAAAGTGACCTTTTAGTTCTCGAGTTCTCACGGAAGTTAAAACATGGCTATCACAAGTAAAATAAGCTGACTCGACAGCGAAGGGTTTTTTCCATGGTGGTTTTAAATTGCAACGTTATCGAATGTACCGGCTGGTCAAAATTATAGCTTCTGGTACCGGAAGCGATATTTCAATGATTCACATGTACCAAAAGATGCGCAATTATCGGTTTTCCGGAACCATAATTATGAACTAGGGGTCATAAGTGACCACAAGGGGCGCCAGAGGGAAATTTATATTATGAGTGAAAACCGAAAGTGATATTTTGCCATGCTATAAATTGCCTTCTAGCGCCACCTTGCGGTCATTTATAACCCCTAGTTCATAATACCGTTTACAGAAAACCAATCATTGCGCATCTTTTGGTACATGTAAATCATTAAAATATCTCTGGAGAAACCCCTTGGCTGTCCAGTGAGCTTATTTTACTTTTTATAGTGCTATTTTAACTCCCGTGAGAACCCGAGGACTAAAAGATCACTTTTCGCACCTTCAAACCATTTTTTTTTTGAAAAAAACGCAAAACCGAAAAAAGTTCTGTGTCTTAAAATGACCAAAAAAAATTCTCTACAAGAAAGCTTAAAAACATCGATACCCATCATTTAGTTTTGAAATTTCTTACTCAAATCGTATTTCAAATGGTCAATTGTACTTTTATACAGTTTTATTATTTTGATAAAAATATATATATTTTGTGTACCCTATTTTCAAAAAATTGCAAAACTAAAAGGCTGACTCGAAAATAAATCCATTTTCAGATATCCGTGCTGTAAATAAGGACGAGATTATTTTCTCAAAATCTGTTTATCTGTGCGGTCTTGTAGTTGAATGATTAAAAAAAATTGTCGTGTAAAACGGTATTTGGGCGGTATTAGTATCATAGGAAACACGATAGGCGCGATTATTTGTGGATTTTTAATTTGATAAACCAAAAATGGTAAAAAGGTCACTCGGTACAAAGCCGAATCTGATCTGTGATAGATTAATCTGGACAAAGAGATTTTCTTTTTTTTTCGCTCCACCATTTCAACACCTTTAAGCTTTTCAAAGAAGTCAAAAGTAGTCTAACATCGTCGATGTGTCAAAATGTCTTGATTAACCCTTAAAACCTTCAGAGTTCAATTTAGAGCTCATTTTCAGATTCTAACTCACTGGTTCACTGAGTCACCAGTCAGTACTTTGAAAAAATGCAAAATGTAAACTTATTAAATTTTTTCTCAGCCCATATTTTTATTGATCAACTTTTTTTGGCAAGAAATATTTATACCAAGATTAGATATGTCAACTAATATCATTTTATTTTGAAAAGATTTTCGACTTTTTAACAAAGAAAAATTTTGCTGACCTGGAAATAATTTTTTTTTTAATTTCTTTAATTTTTGAAACTGTTCGATGAAAAAACAATCTTTTACAAATTTTATTTATTTACTAACCTTTCGAGTTTCCATAAATGGAGATTCGAAAATTTTTCGTACATTTTAAGACATTATTTTAATCTAAAATAAAAAATAGCATTCAAAATTTTTTTGTATAAATCCAAAGTCTTAAGTTTTCTTGTATATCTTTAATCCGGGTAAAGGGCCCATTTTAGTAAAATATACTGAAACTTTGGCTTGATTTACTAAAAATGGTTTCTCTTCCCGGAATCAGGATATTCTTGGAGATTTATATATTATAGAACCATAACAAAAACGAATCTTCAGAAAGTGGAGCAGTTGTTGAGTGTAGAGTAGTAATAGAGCCAAATTGATCCCCTAGACTTCCAATAACGCTTCCAGAAGATGAGCCAGAGCATTTCTTATCCAAATCAGTAGACTTTTTATAGAGTGAAAATTTAGTTATTTTTCAGCTATTGTGACAACATAGCTTTTATTATATATACGAGATTAAAAACGTCAGAAAGGATGTGTGTTTAACAGGATATGTTTTCTGAAAAATCAAAGTAATATATAGAGGTTAAAATTTATATATGATAGTGACCTCCACGGGCACTTCTGTATTCTGAGTTGTTTATAAGCACCTAATCTCGTTGAGATAAAAGGATGAAATATTTTGCAACTTTTTTCATGCCTATATTCGTTTTTTCACTGTACGGTTAAGAAAACAGGTAGTGTGATATTTTTAGGCAATTGTGTTGGTGAACACATACGCGTCAAAGGTTATGAAAAATAAGGATCAAAATGGTAGTTTTATACAAAAATCTTTCGCCATTAAAACGGAAGCCGTGTGATTTAAAAATCTATTTGAATTCGCCCACCTTGAGGAATTAATCCTGAAAGGCTGTCAACAGACCAGCAAAAATTCAAAATAAAAAATTAAAAAAAAATTATATCATGCATGGGTGAAATTTGAGTAAAAACTCTTATTTTTTGACTAATTCGAAATAATGACGTCCGAGCCCGATTCTGATTGGTTGAAAGTTCAACCAATTGAAATCGCTTATTTCGATTTAGTTTTCAGTGTTTTTAAGGCTGATTGTAAAAATAAATTTGAATATATGTTAATTATCAAGTTTTGTTTTTTTTATTATTGACAAATCAGAGAAAACATGAAAAATGGCCAAAATTTCATGTTTTTGCCTATTTTAACTCTCTGGCGCCGAAAATTACTACAATCAAATTTTTTTACCTTGGAAATTTGTTTATAATAGCATTTTGCTCCAAAAAACGCATATTCAAATTAAACAATTCGACCAAAAATAAGATTGAGCAGGTTCGAGGAAAAATCTAAAGCTCCATATATCGACTGCCCAAAAATAGAGCCAAAAATTCATTAAAAGTTTAATTCAACTCTCGTCATCACATAGTTTTCGAGATAAAAAAGTTCGAAACGAGGATGTGGTTTTATAGGACATGTTATCTGGAAAATTATGTCGAAAAAATTTGTAAATATTTCTCAGTATTTTGATGGCTAAAATGATAGTGCATTACACCGTATGTTCCATCAATATCAACCAAAATCGGACTCGAGAGACTAATTTTATCTCAAACCGGATAATTAAAGATATAAAAACATGTTCATGCTTACATTCATAATTGCTTGATAATATATCGATTATGATCTTTGCCAACACATAAGTATCAATTTAAATAATTCTTTTCTATTACGATACATACTCATGATCTGAAAATCTATGCAAAACCTAGGAATTTTGAATCACGTGACTATTAATTTCTGCTTGACTTTTATCCGACCTTATCTTGAAGACTTTTATTTTGTATCAAAAAGCGTAGGTGATATCAGCCAACCAGCAGCATTTTCAAGCCAAATATACAGTTAGGTGCAATCGAAAACTCTTTCGCAAAAAACTATTTCCCAGATTAGTATTGTACGAGAATGAGTGAAAAATAAACAAATGTAATAAAAGGGGTCTTATTTAAAACTCGAAAGAATCCAAACAATTTAGAAATGAAACTTTAACGCTCAATTTGATGTTCAATAACAGATAATTCAAAAAATTTTATATTCTTTCAAGAAAAATACAGTAGTTTATCCCAAATAATTACTATTCGCTTCATAAAATTACTTTTTTTACCGAAGTTCATGTTGTTTACCTCAAATAGTTACCCCTATTTTTAGACAATTCAATTGCAAAATTTACGATACAGTTTAATGAAAAGTTTGGAAAAATTTTAAGTTGTATAGATAAATACACAAATATAAATCGTCTGATTTGACACTCAATTTATTATCAAACCGATAATACGTGATAACTAAAATTTTAATGACAAAAATACATTCGAGTTTTGGTCAAAAAATTACGAAATATTTTTAGAGTGGTGCTAATCAGAAGTCGATATAAGCAATAATACATTATTTTCACACTTTTTGAAGTAAACCGTCACCACCCTCTCATGATCTACTTTAGAACTGTTGTTAAGTAAGGCCCCTCGTAAACCGCACTTGCAAGCCAACCTTTTGGCCCGATGATTCATGATATTCAAAACTGCACTTATTTTCAAGCTTGTAAACAAATGCTTTTCTCGGAGAATTACGTGCAGGTGATGGTCTTGGAGTTAATTTCTCAAAAATAACCAAAAAATTATGTAATTTTCTTCATCAAATATAAATTATGATTTTTTTTCGAAGAAATGTTGATAGAATAGAAGGTTTACAAACTACTTCCTCAAATGGCTAATTTTTTACAAACTTTGGTAATAGTTTAGACAGTCCAGGGGTTAAAATTGAGATGGTTTTATAATGTGAAACGGATTACTCAAATCGTAATTTAGACAGTTTCGTTTTGAAAAAAATATCGGACACTGAATTTATACAGTTTCACTAATTAACCCTCTCAGACTTTTGAGGTAAAAGTTCGCTCGCACTATATTCGCTCAAATGTAAAACGTTTATTTATTTCGATACTTGCTTGGACTTTTCAGCCACTTTTTCAGCCAACATTTTTGTTTAATTCGGTTTTTGAAAACGACTCCACCGATTTAGTTCTTAGATAGCTCAAATATGACGATAAAAATAAATTTGAAAAAATGGTCCGAATCAGACCATTTTTCCAATTTTAAAAAAAACTGATAATTGAACAATTTCAGTAATCTCATAAAAAATAAAATGATGGTCCGATTCGGATCACTATTTTTTATTGATTATTCACTAAATGTTTGTGCTCAGTTTAAGCTATCTAAGAACCTTATCGGGTGAGTCGTTTTCAAACGCCAAATTATATAAAAATTTGAGCTAAAAAAGTGGCATGAAAGCACTGGCAAGTGCCGTAAAAGACATACTACTGACTAAAAATCTGTTATTTTTTATCTGATGACTACAGTACCGATCGGATTTTACAATTCAAAAAAGACACTGTTGTATAATATTCATATAATTTTTTATAGAACGTAAAACTAACCATAATTCACCTTTTTATCACAAAAACTTACTTTAAGTGATTTTAATTACTGTTTATGATAGAAAAACGCATTTGAACTAATTTCTATCATTTTTTTCTAAGAAAAAACTCACTTGAAAGTGTTAGTTTCGAAATTGTGAGAAGGTTAAAAAGTCATTGGAATTAAAAAGCTGTCAAATGTATAAACCTTTGTTTATTTGTTAGGGTTGAAGCTACCTTATACCTGATTTCAGCAAGCTCAAAAATATATTTTTGACACAAAGTATATATTTTGGCGATAAATTAATCCTCATTTAGACAGAAATCCAAAAATTTGCTTATATATTTCGACCTAAAGTCAACAGTTACTTGTCTGAACATAGAAAATTTTGATGTTTTTAATCAGATTTTATTCTTGAAACTAAATTCAAATTTTCGAATTAACTGAGTCGGTATAAGGTGCCAAATAAGGCTGTCCTCGCAAATTCAGATCTCGTGATGTATCATTTTTATTAAACAATGAAAAAGTACATTTTTCAGAATTTTTAAGAAATTGAGAATTTTTTCTTGAAAATTTCAACAATTCGAAAAAATACCGCTCTCTAATTGTATAAATTGTGTCGAAATTCGACTTCATCCGATTATCAAAATTAAGCTTTCATTTTGTTAGTCTTAATTCACTGGGTTTAATGACATACATTTCAATCTCAAAAATGTCTTCAACATTGCTAAATGCCGCATTTCAAATGTCAAAATCTGCAAAAATTGGTCAAAAAACAGTATTTTGTATATAAGTTTTATAAATTTTTTTGGACCAAAATTGCCAAGTGTTCAAATTGATGATAAACAATGGTCATTTTATGAAGATGAACGTCAATTTCAGAAAAAAGCGGTGTACTTTAAAATATTTTTTTCATTTTTGCGAATTTAAATAAGATCCAGTTGATAAATTTAAATAATTTTGAAAAAAATTGGCAAAATTATAAAAAAGTTATTATTGGAGAGTATGTGATAATCACATTGTGATTATACGCAATACTAACACACCTCGAACTGCCTCAAATATCGGTAATAAAAATTAATAATTTAACTACTACTATAAACTCTTATGAACTTTCAAATGCAAAACGAATTAATATGTGAATTTTTTGCAATCTTTCTGTAAAAGACGCTCAAACTTGAGCCGTTCAAACGACTCTGGTGCCTTCGTGGAACGTTTTTGTTATAGGCCTGTGAGGGTTAACCGGATTAAAGACCGGTAATTTCAAATCTTAAAATTCGATAAAAACGATTAAATTGTGAAAATACTTAAGGGGGGGGGCATCGATCCGGCAGATTGGTACATTTTTTCAGAGCGATAAATGAAAAAAAAATGTGAATTTTTTTTTTTTTTTNAGAGATAACCATTTTGCGGGGGATCTGGAAATCAATAAGACTTAGCCCTAATTCGCCTATGCGGTTTTAGCAAAAAACGGTCTCCCAGATTTTGTTTGTATTAATTAAATAGAAAAAAAGTTTCTGCAAAATAGTGAATAAATGCTCAAAATACAGAAAAAAGAACATATTTTTTGAATTTATGACATATTTTTGGGAACTTAACGCATAAATTGCACAATGCGTAGGCATTGGGGTCATTTTGCTTGGTTTGATTAAGAATATAAACTGACATTTAAAAACAAAATGAATCTCATTTTTTTGCGAAAAAACAGTCTCTGACTAGAACCAGCTGGTTCTATAAGCTATTATAAATGTCATTTTAAAAAAAGGGAGCTTTTGTCGTGTTTGTTCAACCTCACGTTTTTTAAGGTAAAAATCCCTGGACCATTTTTGATATAAACCAGATTTTTTACATTTTATATGCGAGCAGTTTTTTCAATAGCAAAGTTCCCCAAAGGCTTTTTAGAAGCTCAAAAATACAGCAAAGCCGCCCTAAATATTATTTTTGCATTATCTAAATTTTTGACCGATGTTACCGGTAATATTTTCACCCAGGGCACACCTTATGCAGCAGGATCAGATTATAAATAGTTTTGAGTCAATTTCACCTAAAGGGAGCGTGACGACGTCCGGCAAAATCATCAAAACTGTCCATCAAGTGAATATCATAGCCGACAAATGTCACTTTTATTTCCGGTAACACGAAGCTTTTATCTAGGGTGTGTCCAAGGCTTAACTAAAGTTTAAATAAAAATATAGTGAATGTTTTAAACGCTGAATTTGATATAAAACGGATTTGAAAAAAGAGTTGAAAAGTTCCATCGGCAAATATCTTTTTTTCACCTAAGTGAATCTTGAAAATGAGAGTAATCTATAATAGCGGTATTATAAGGCAAGGAATGCTTGATCTTTGGAGCGCCAAAGTGGATTGGTGCGTACTCACTAAGGCAATCTCTTATAGACAACATAAGTGGGATTCGAACACGCGTATACTTATAGATATACCCCCATTTTCAAGATCCACTTAGGTTGGAAAAGGATATTCACTTTGAGAATATGACCAAAATAATTGATCATTTTTGTTCTATTTGATTCAGAGAATTCGCAAAATGAATTTTTTTTTAAATTTGAAAATACGACCTTCTGATTTATCAAAAAATACTAATCGTTAAAAAATTAAACCTGTTACAGTTTTGCCATACCTTACTAAGTTGAATCTTATAGAAATAAGAATTAAATTATCATACTGATTATGTAGCTATTTAAGGTTGATAAGGTTATAATTTGCGTATTCCCTAAAATATATTATATATATGATTCCCATCGATACCAATGAGAGATGAAAAACCACAAAAATTTTAAATTATATTTCTCATTCTAGAATCTGGATCATAAACCACAACAAAAATTAAATACCTCAATGCGCTGCAACTTTAATAGTGAAAATTTTCAGAATATTTTTTTGACGTAATCTAGAGTTTAAAAAAAAATTCATCTCATAAAAACTTTGATTATACGGCTTCACATACGCTTAAGGGGTAGCATCGACTCGGCAGACTGGATCATTTAACTTACGAAATTATTAGTGGTTTACTTTTTTTCTGCTTATATCGTAGCTGAACACAGAATAAAATGTGCATCTACTATGAAAAATAATTTTTGCCTATTTAGGGAAGATTTGAGTCCGAAATTTATTTTTTGAATTCGTAAAATTTTCGAAGAAAATCAAAGCATTATGAAATTTTCCGCATTTTTGTCTAAATTTTTTCTGATCG
The DNA here is from genome assembly GCA_004367855.1 of Oikopleura vanhoeffeni. NCBI lineage: Eukaryota > Metazoa > Chordata > Appendicularia > Copelata > Oikopleuridae > Oikopleura > Oikopleura vanhoeffeni. The sequence goes on from SCLH01000025.1 coordinate 39,232, forward strand.
CTTTTTTTAAAATCTATGAAATAAAAACTAAAAAAAATAGCCACTTTAAACTTTTTCAATGCATGTCTACATATTTTCTGACTGCTGTTTGAGAAATCAATAATATGTTTATTTGTCATTTGTTTGTCGACTTTTTCAGAAAAATTATGAAATTTTCCGCAAATCAAGTCAAAAAATTTTTATTAGTGTTTTTTGAACTCTCCAGAAAAATCAGCAGAATAACATAATTAAATGTTGGGTATCTATTAAATTCCGTATGTCAACTAATGAGTTGGTCGCGCGATTTCTTTCTAAACTATCGATGAAATTTTTAACACTCGGGCTGTACACTCGATAAGTGCATTTGGCACTAAATATTTAAAAAAATTTATGCTGGTCAAAATTCCAATAAAATTGGGGTGTTATAGGCGCATTTCTTTAGATAGTAAGAACATTTTTTAATATCAAAAAGCAATTGAAGGATCAATTTTATCTCAAAAAAAGTGTTTTTCTCTACTTTTTGGCATTTTAAACCATTTTTCATGGAGAAAAAACTTTCATATCAAGGAATTTTGTAATAAGCAACATAAAAACAAGACTTTCAGCGGCATAACACCGACAATGTCTGAAGTTTATTATAATGGTCTTTAAAAAAATCTGTGTAGTCGAGTTTAGTTGGAAATGGATGTCAGTGAAAAGTGTTTTTATATTTCCCAGATATTACGTTATGCTAAGCAAATTGAAAATATAAACGTTTGCAAGAAGACCCTTTTAATTGAGATAAAAAAAACAAAAAAAGTTCACATTTTTTCTTTCATTTATCGCTCTGAAAAAATGTACCAATCTGGCCTGATCGATGCCCCCCTTAGTAATTTTCACAATTTAATCGTTTTTATCGAATTTTAAGATTTGAAATTACCGGTTTTAATCCGGTTACCTCACAGCCTAACAAAAAACGTTCCACGAAGGCACCAGAGTCGTTGAAACGGCCTCTGAAAAAAGTTAAAGTGGCTATTTTCTTAGTTTTTATTCATAGATTTTAAAAAAGCGATCAGAAAAAATTTCAGACAAAAAATGCGGAAAACTTTCATAATGCTTTGATTTCCTTTGAAAATTTTACGAATTCAAAAAATAAAGTTCGGACTCAAATATTCCCTAAAATAGGCAAAAATTATATTTATAAGTAGATGCACATTTATTCTGGTTCAGCTAACGATAATAAGCAGAAAAAAGTAAACCAACTAATTAATTTCGTAAGTTAAATTGACTCCAGTCTGCCGAGTCGATGCTACCCCCTTAAGCGTATGTGAAGCCGTATAATCAAAGTTTTTATGAGATGAATTTTTTTTTAAACTCTAGAATTACGTCAAAAAAATATTCTGAAAATTTTCACTATTAAAGTTGCAGCGCATTGAGGTATTTAATTTTTGTTGTGGTTTATGATCCAGATTCTAGAATGAGAAATATAATTAAAATTTTGGTGGTTTTTCATCTCTCATTGGTATCGATGGGAATCATATATATCCCTTATTCACACTTTTGTTAATATCCCGGCCCTACTACTTAAAAACACACTACGTTTCCTAATCAGGGGATATATAATATATTTTAGGGAATACGCAAATTATAAACCTTATCAACCTTAAATAGCTACATAATCAGTATGATAATTTAATTCTTATTTCTATAAGATTCAACTTAGTAAGGTATGGCAAAGACTGTACAGGTTTAATTTTTAACGATTAGATATTTTTTGATAAATCAGAAGGTCGTATTTTTCAAATTTAAAAAAAAAATTCATTTTGCGAATTCTCTGAATCAAATAAAACAAAATGATCAATATTTAGGTCAATATTCTCAAAGTGAATATCCTTTTTCTAACCTAAGTGGATCTTGAAAATGGGGGTTATATCTATATGTATAGCGCGTGTTCGAATCCCACTTATGTTGTATAAGAGATTGGCTTAGTGAGTACGCACCAATCCACTTTGGCGCTCCAAAGATCAAGCATCCTTGCCTATAATCATACCCAAGATAGTCTCTAAGACGATTTTGATGGGAATCGAACACGCGCTATATAGATTACTCTCATTTTCACGATTCACTTAGGTTGAAAAAAAGATATTGCCGATGGGAACTTTTTCAACTCTTTTTCAAATCCGTTTTATATCAAATTCAGCGTTTAAAAACATTCACTTATTTTTATTTTAAACTTTAGTTAAGCCTTGGACACACCCTAGATAAAAGCTTCGTGTTACCGGAAATAAAAGTGACATTTGTCGGCTATGATATTCACTTGATGGACAGTTTTGATGATTTTGCCGGACGTCGTCACGCTCCCTTTAGGTGAAATTGACTCAAAACTATTTATAATCTGATCCTGCTGCATAAGGGTGTGCCCTGGGTGAAAATATTACCGGTAACATCGGTCAAAAATTTAGATAATGCAAAAATAATATTTAAGGGCGGCTTTGCTGTATTTTTGAGCTTCTAAAAAGCCTTTGGGGAACTTTGCTATTGAACAAACTGCTCGCATTAAAATGTAAAAAAACTGGTTTATATCAAAAATGGTCCCAGGATTTTTACCTTAAAAAACGTGAGGTTGAAAACTCGACAAAAGCTCCCCTTTTTTAAAATGACATTTATAATAGCTTANAATGAGATTCATTTTGTTTTTAAATGTCAGTTTATATTCTTTAATCAAACCAACGCAAAATGACCCCAATGCCTACGCATTGTGCAATTTTATGCGTAAGTTCCCAAAAATATGTCATAAATTCAAAAAATATGCTTTTTTCTGTATTTTTGAGCATTTATTCACTATTTTGGCAGTAACTTTTTTCTATTTAATTAATACAAACAAAATCTGGGAGACCGTTTTTGCTAAAACCGCGTAGGCGAATTAGCGGCTAAGTCTTATTGATTTCCAGATGCCCCCGCAAAAAATGGTTTCAATGATAAGGAATCAATTTGATAAATTCAACTGAAATATATTTTTTTTTTTTTAGAATCAAAAAATTCTAGAATCAAGAATTCATCGAATACATTTTATCTAAAAATGCCGATGCAAATGTCTTATTTTTTCAAAAATATGCAGACAAAATCGAAATTTTTTGAACAAAATTTTTGCATACAATGCTGTATTTTTGATCCAACGTTTTTTTGTTAAAAATTTTTTTGAAAGAACTTTTAATTCGAATTAGTTATGTGAAATAAGTTTGCGGTTTCTAAAACATCTAATTTTTATGAATAAATTTTGGACTGTTGAGATAATTAATGTCAGATAATGAAAAGTCTGCGTTATAGCTAGACAGATAATTTGATTAAGTCCATCTTGCAATCGGAAACGTCGGTTAATAAAAGTCGTGTTCACACAAAAATAATAATGAATAATCAGACTAGATATAAACCGCGTTTTACAATTTTTCGAAAAAATTGTATGACAAAAACAATGCGAGCCAAAATTTTATGAACACGTAAAATAAGAATAAAAATTTGACTCTTTTTTATATTTGACACGTTTTTATGTTTTGCAAAATAAAGACGCAATACATATAATACCACCTTAACCCTTATCGGGTCATTTTTCTGAATGTTATGTAAAATAACTTATTTTTATAATAAGCGGGAAAAACTTTTTGCAATATGTTTTTTCATTTTATCTCCAACAGGTTGGATGTTCGTAGTACAGATGATAAAAACAAATTTAAGTTAATTTTGATCGGTTGATAATCACTTTTTTGTTAATTTTCTATTTTCATGGATTCTATATAATTGAAAATGGTCAATACTACGGATCACGGTCATATTTATTGAGATGTTTGTTTAATTGGGGTATAAGGTCAGGTGCAAAAATTTCCGAAAAAAATGTGCTTCAATATTTTCGAAAGTAGGCTCAAGTGAAAGCCAGGAAAACACTGAACAGAAAGTTGGCCAACATCAAGTCGATATTTTCAAGTTTTAGTAGTCCAATTGGAGCAAACGTTATTTTTCCACTTAATTTTGAAAAAAAAACTAGGAAAAAATCGAAGAAACTCAAAAATTACGGAAAATTTGTATTGTTATTTGGTTTTTAAAAACACAAACAATTGATTTGGTGCATTTTTATGGCATGATTACTGCAGAAAATGTAGGACTTGAGTCTCGTTTCCAACTCACGCTGAATTATCATTCTCGATTTTAAAAAGTTTAAAATTATTTTTTCCATTTTTTTATATGTCAGAATGCTCAAAAATTTGCAAGAAAAAAAGTCTTTAGCAATAGTTTAGCGTCGATATGTCTTGAAAATCCCCTAAAAACATGATTTTTATCGAAGTGCGATAAGTTATTGACAATAACCTACTCTTATTTTATTTCAATTTAACATAAAAAATTAAATAAACTTCCATTCACCCCCAAAACATGTTTCTGAATTTATAAAATAAGGGGATGAAGATAAGTTAAATTTTTAAATGATTGTAAATCATCACTTTTTTACGGTTAATGAATTTTTATTTTGAGAATCTAAATAATCTCAGCACAAGCAGCTTAATGCATGTATGATTTTAACTTGTTAAAATAAGTTTGAGAAAACATTAACTAATCCTCAGGTGAGTGATCTTTTTAATTTATTTTTTTTCCCGTTTTTCTGTTAAAAATTTGAGTTCACACAAAATAACTATGAATTATAATTGCATCTTGTTATCAAAATTTAAAACGCTTATTTCAAAATTCTCTAATATTTCGAAACATAAAGCTGTGTTGTGGCTCAGCTGAAAAAACAAGGAAGTGTTGTATTAATTGTTGAGCCAAAATATATTTTATCATAATTAATTATAATCTACAGGAATTCGATCGTGTTCTAACTGAAATTAATTATTTTTGATGGAAGTTGTCACCATACTCTTTTTAACATATTCACAAAGCAGTAGAAAACTTGAACGGTAAATGGCCCTGGTTATTGGTGAAAATTCAAAATTTCTGAAAATGTATCAAATAACACTGATTCAACACTCATTTTGATAGTATCACAATATGTTTCAAAATTTTTACAGTTAAACTGCATTTTGTAGGTTTGGGGTTCAGGGAATTTTTCTTATTTGTTTTTGTTGTTCTTACTAGATGACTTAAAAATTGTCCAATCAATAATAAATCAACATGTTTATTATTATATGTTTTTTCAGATTGACCATTCATAGCCCTTTTTTAACAATTTTCAAAATTCTAAATAATTTTTCAAATTAAATATGATTTCCGAAAAATCAAGTTATTGGAAGTCCACCTTCAAAAAATTTAAATGTCCACCTCGAAAAATTTTGTCTGAAAAGTTAAACTAAAATTATAATTGAACATAAGCCAAATAACCCTTTAAAATGATTAAAAAAATTTGCATGATAATCAAAAGTTATGAAACGGAGACCGGAAGTGTGCGAGTTAAAACATTCGAAAATTTCCGTTTTGTCACCACGATTGATTTTAAGCTTTTTGGTTTTTGACTCGGGAAATTGATTATCTAACTCGGCAGGTCCCTGTTTATAGTTAACGTTATTCAAATCATATTTTTTTTATTAAAAATGTCTTGAAGAAAAATTATGCGCAAAATAAGAAAAAAATTTACATATTATTTTTGAATGAACATTAATTTGAAAAAAACGTGCGTTATGCGTTATTAATACCGTATGTCATGAAAAGTCTTGAAACCTAGACATCTTGGTTTTGCACGGAAAATCGAAGGTTATCGTAGAGAATAACAGCATGATATTTCTGAACCGTTATCATTCAAGAATTTTGCTGAATTGATGATTGCTTAAAATATTTTGACTATGTAGTTTCTAAGAAACTGTTTCTTTCGAAATTCAGGGTATTGTACGGAAATACAAAATCTTTCATTTGAATAAGTGAATATCGTTTCAATCTGACATGTAACAATTGGTGAAAGTGTTCCCTGGAAACTAGAGAATTTTTCGTGTTAGATCCAATTTTTCCAAAAAAAATTTTATGCTAAAATAGAGTCGTGGTACTTGTCTTTCAACATAAGACTCTTGAGAAAAATTTTAATGTTTTTTGGAGACTTTTTTTCAATTTTCGTCTTGACAAAAAAGTTGATTTTTTCTCATAGTCTATATGATATAGATTAAGAAAATTTATTATAGAAGTATGTAGTATTTACGATCATCGGTGGGCTAGATTTTAACTATCTGAATTAGTCAACTTGATTTTGACAGAAACAAGGCTACAATTTTATCACGTGACTGCATTCTCAAAATGAGTTTTTCAGAGAATTGTTTTATTCCTGGCGCAACCCTTCATTAGGGTTTATCTCTCACATGATTTGATGATTATTATTACAACATCGATCAAGAATTTATTTCACTGCTTAGAAGATAAGCAAGACAGGCTCTGACCTCAAATTTTTGACCTAATTCTCATTGACCCATTTTGAAAGGTGTTTTATCAGATTACAAAAATAAGCCAAACTTCTGAAAAATCCTCAGCTCAAACTAAACCAAACAATATGTGTTGCGATAAGTTTGATTAATAAGTTGACTTAAATAAAAACGTTGTCCCTTCACCTGAAATAGCAAAAAAAGCTAACAATGAAACTTATTTTTTTAACTAGTTTTTTAAACACATTACGCGTGAATTTGATATGAAAACTCAGCTGGCTCTTATCCCAAAGCTGAATTTAGAATTTGATGAATTACAATTGTTCGACGTTAATCATAAAAAACAGATGGAACAGATTCTCGATTTGAAAAAGAAGGTTATTTTTACTACGAAAATGGAACCGAAATATTTCAGCTCTGAGTTCATTATCTAGGCCTTAGGCCAAAAATAATACAGTTGAATTTTGACTTATACACTCAATATTTCGAGACCGATATTCTAAAAATGAAGACGTTTTTTTCGTCCACAAAAACAAACGCGTTCAAAATCTTTTTTGTTTTGAACACGTTTTTTTCGTCCGCGCTCGACTATCTACCCGGCGGACGAAAGAAAACGTAGTAAACGAGAAAACTCAGGCTGTATAAATTTGGGTGTTTTTTCGGAATTGACTGACAAATTTAACTGATAATACCGCCGGTATTATACCGGACTTCATGAAATTTTCACTCGAATAATTAACAATATTAATGGAATCAAATCAGAAAATTTCCCGACCCTTATTTTTTAGGATTTTTCAAAGAAACGGCCAAAGTCCTAGATTAGTTAATTTTATGGCGATTATGCCAAAAACGGCCGAATTATCTTATATTCTGCAAATTGTGCGAAGAAACGGCCAAAAGCCTCAATAAGTTAATTTTTAACGACTATTCCAGAAATGGGCAAATTGTCTTTATTTTTTGAGAATTTTGAGACATAAATTGATACTTTTTAATAAGTCTGATTAAAAGCTTAAATTGACTAGTTTTAGAGCATATTATGCCCGAATTTTATATAAAAACTCAGCTGGCCCTTATCCCAAAGCTAAATTAAGAATTTGATGAATTACGATTTTTCGACGTTAATCAGAAAAACAGATGGAATAGATTCTCCATTTTGGAAATAAGGTTATTTTTACTACGAAAATGCAACCAAAACATTTTTGCTGTAAGCTTATTGTTAAGGCCTTAGGCCGAAAATAATGTAATTGAACTTTGAGTTATGTTACCTACTGTATATAAACTTTGGTGGTCTCTATTAAATACTAATTTCAATAATAAAGGATATCATAAAAATTGAATCAGTAAATGTCCGAAGGCCTTATTTTTGTAAAATTTGTCAAAAACCGGCCAAAGACCTAAATAATATAATTATATAACAATTATGCCTAAAAAAACAAATTCTCTTTACGTTTTGAGAATCATCCCAGAGAAAAGGCATCATTTTAGAAGTATGATTAATAAAAGCTTAAATTGACTTGTTTTTAAGCACCTTATGCCGCATAATTTATGCGAAAATTTGATCGGAAAACTCAGCTGGGTCTCATCCCAAAGCTGAATTCAGAATTTGATGAGTTACAATTGTTCGATTCAAATTAAAAAAAAAAGATTCTCGAATTAACGAAGAAGGTTATTTTTACCCTAAGAAGGTACAACAAAAATGGTACAAAAATATTTTAGCTTTCAGCTTATTTTGTAGGCGTCAGGCCAAAAAAATAAGTTGAGTTTTCACAAAGGTCACACAAATTATTAAGTCATATCAAATGTCTCTTGAATAATTTCATAGCTAGATAAATTATTTGAAAGACTACGATATCACATGATGGCGCTACAGCATCGTGTTTTTGAGTGTTGCAATTTGCAAGCGCTAGTTGTTTGAAAAAAACTAAACGCATTCAAAGTCCGTCAAGATGGATACCGAACTTTATAAATTTTCATACTGGTCGATTTTTCATTTTTATCGGGTTTTGAGCGGATCAACAAAAGATAAGGCAATTTTTTCTCCTTCTCTTATTTGATTGGACTCCAGAGCCAGTCTAACAAAAACCATGAGAAATTAGAAACTCAACCAGTAAGTTTTAAAATTTTTGGTTGTCCGCCGAAACATCAGCAAAAATAAAAATTCTACACTTACGAATAAAGATACAGTTCGCGTTATCCGAATTATTTGGGTTTTAGGCCAATATAAAAAATGTTCTAAAACTCCACTTTTGATTATTTTCAGCTGGTACGCCAAATAGGTCGTCGATGAATTATACTTGAGATAGTTTTCTTAATCGGGAATTTATTATAGTGATATGAGATTCTCACTGTTGGCTTCTCGGTTATCGCAAAAAAATTCAATGTGCTTCTAAAAATGATCTTATTTTTGAAAAAAATAGTATTCAGGGAATTTGAAACAGGGTCAAAGACGTTTTTCCGTTACTATCTTGAAAATGATTAAATTGATGAAAAATTTCGAAAGTCAATATACTCAACTATAAATTATAGTCTATAATGAATATTCACTTGTTTTTGAAAAATTTAATCAAGAAATGACCGAGTAGCAAATTTGTGTTAGATTTTCCAAAGAACGGTCAAGGGCCTTAATTTGTCAATATCTATTAGATCCAACAAACAATTGAAAATAGTCCAAATTATCTTTATTTTCAGCGTCCAGAGTTCATGTTGTTACAAGTTTGTCTTAAAAGACTTTATTGTTTGAATTTCTTCACGATTTTGTCAAAAGAGTCAAAATAATCTGTATTTTCGATATGCTAGACTAGGGCCAAAAGCCTAAATAATTTTTTTTCGAGTCTGTTTCGAAATACTTTTATTTATTTTAGTTAAGATTTTGCCATAAAGGCCACCTTGATTTTATTCAAAGGAATTTCACCGACAAGAGACCAAAAACCCTGAATAATTTATTGTTAATTTCATCAGAAAAAGACCAGATGCAAAACATATCCTTTTTCCAACCTAAGTGGATTTTGAAAATGATGGTTATCTCCAGAGCGCGTGTTCGAATCTCACTAATGTCTTAGTGATTGTCTTGAATATGATAATAGGCAACAGTGGTCGATATTGAGAGCGCCAAAGTTGATTGGTGCGTAATAACTAAGGCAATCACTTACACAATCACTTGGACAACATCAGTTGGATTCGAACACACGCTATAGAGATAACCCTCATTTTCAGGATTCACTTAGGTTGGAAAAAGGATATGGAACCATATCTTAAAGGCTTTGATAAAATTAAAAAAAAGCAGCCAATTATTACTTGTTTTACAAGCGAAACTTTAGAAGGTTTATTTTAAATTGGATTTTTTTGTATATTTTGTAACTTATATAAGCGGAAACTGGTGGAACATTGAATTTAATGGAGTCAAGTCCAATTACTGATTGGATAACGTCATCCACTTGAACGGTCTAATTAGCCCATTTAATGATAACGCTTAATTACTTGACTAATCATTGTGGTCTACGTTTATAAAGATGTTACGGTGCTGAGTTTAACCTATAAAGTTTAATTTTTGTAAAAAATTAACAATTAAATTTTAGCAAATTATCTGGTTTTAACAACCTGTTTTATTAAAATTTATAGGATGAAAGCGATTGAAGCTTTGCCTGGTTATCGTTTTTATACAAAAAAGCTCGATAGATGAATAGTATTTTTTCTTACAATTTGTTTTGTAAATATTTTCGAAATTTCTTGGCTCTGCTTTCTGATTGGTCAAAATCGAAGTTATGAATAAGCCTATTTTGAGATACAATGATCGAAATGTTATCTGGTTCATCTCGAGCTATAGCTCACATGCGTTGGCAAGTTATTACGCATACAAAGCAAGTAGTTGGTTTTTATCGGCCAATAGGAGCGCACTTGAGATAATCGACGATTAACTTCAGAGTTTTTTTTGCCTAATTTTTAAGATATTGTTATATTTTAAAAAAGACCTCTTCACGTATATTTGAAGGAAAATTTCAAATAAAAAATTGTCATTTTTTCTAATTTAAAAAAATTTCAACAAAAATATTTTGAGAAAAATATTTTCTATACTTTTTGATTTGAATTTTTATTAAAAGATAACTGCAAAAAAAATTTTTACAAATAATTGCTTGTCTTATTTTTAATTATAGCCCGGAAAGAATATTACTTTCAGTTAAAAATTATGCTCGACAAATTGTAAGCCATTTTTCATTTTTAACCAATTGCTGACAATTTTTCAATAAAATTTTTGTACTGAAAGTTAAATTCTTTATGAGCTACAATTTGAAAATAATGCAAAGATTTTTTAGCAAAATTTCTCTATTTTTATCAAAAGGTCTTCAAAATATAATTTACTTTTGGTGATAAAAACTTTCAATGTCATGGTTTATATGACGTTACGCTGAAAATTAAAAAGGCATTGTGAGAAATCCGGCTGATCTTTGAGATTTATATTACACGATTAAAGTACTCGGTTTCGATAAGCGACTCAGAAATAAGTTTATATTAGACGTAGTGCAAAAATAATTGGTAGTTGGAATTGCCTAGCTTTTCAGATTCCCATCAAAAAGTAATTGTGAATATAGGGCGTCCGAGTCAAAAACTGATTTTCCCTTATTTTTTCGAAATAAATCTCAAAAGTTTAGAAATTTTCT
>SCLH01000025.1:50246-76474 GCA_004367855.1 Oikopleura vanhoeffeni
ATATACAATCAGCATAAAAAATACATTCAAAACTTAGTCGAAAAGAAAGATTATGATTGGTTGAAATATAAATGTCAGCGTCACTTTTTGGTCCGTTTTTTCTTTATTATTTAATTTCAATTCTAGTAAAAAAATTTTAAAGTGACGATACGAGTTAAAAATGAGTCGGGTGACTTGAATATTTTGAAGCTTTTTTTAAACTTTACGTATTCGGCTTTCTCAAAAATTATTATTATTGTTGTTTATTCGCACTCAATGGGTAAAGAGTGGCTACGACAGATTAACCAAAATAATTGTGTAATACAGTATGTCGTTAATTTGGGAGAAATAAATCATTTTACAATATAAAGTTAACATAATGGGCCATTGCGATTTTTTTCCTGACCTTGGGCACCCTATGTCTAAGTGAATATATCTAAGTTTTGTAATAAATCGATCGTAATATCATATATTCTTGAGAAAATGAACCTCATTAGCAAAAAAAATTCTCGCATTACGAAACTGAAAGTGCCGATTTGTTTATGGAAGCAGAAAATTTACGAAAATACGTTTATAAAGCTATCTTTTTATTTCAATAGTTCATTTTTTTCAAAAATTTTGGTTTTTCCCTAATTTGAACAAAATTTTTTATAAAAACTGAAAACTTTTATTTTATTTTAGGAGAACTCTGGTTGATCGATAACAAAAAGAAATTTCTAAAATGAAATTTCTATGATTTGTGAGTTTTTTTATGAGGTCGATGGAATAGATGGGCAATAATTATAATAAAAAATATCATTGCACTTTTAGTGCCATGATAAAAAAAGTCATCGTGTTTGAGCAGTGATCGCTATTGAAATACCATTAACGTAAGGTATTTTTTTAATGTAACCACGGACATTCGGCATCATAGCGCGGCAATCATATTATGGATCAACAAACGGTTTTTTGAAACGTGTAGCCAACTAAATTTGTGACATTGGAAACTTTTTGTTTTTTCCGAGTTAACCAGTTCACCGGTCATTAATATTTTAAACCGAAAGATCATGGTTTCAAATCTCAGTGGACTCAATTTTTTTTATCGAATTGTATGTATTTAATTTATTTGTTACGACAAGTCACTTTTCAACCAAAAGAAGTATTGTTTTTTTAGAAAATTTTCCTGATCATTTTCAATAAATTTTTTTTCAAAGTTTGACGTTTGAAGTCACTCAATTTTATTTATGGTCATTACTTCAAATGAATACCTGGTGTACGTTCAACCTACTCTAATCTACTCCAGGTTTTCCACTTCACTCAAACCGTGATTTTTCTTACTAAATTTTTGACAAAATATCGCTTTTTTTTTTCGCAACTATAATCTAGGCTCAGAGGCTAAGATCGCGCTTATCGCATAGAATGTACTTATATTACTAAATATTCTTAAAAAAACTGTTGAGATTATATAGTTTTTTCGGTGAATCTAGCTTCTTGAAATCGATCTTTTATCCGATTTGTCAAAATCTTTTTGAATAAATGGGCTTTTTTACGGTCCAATGATATTTTGACAAAAATATTAAGTTTTCAATTCTGATTTTGAAATTAAGGGCGTTTCGCTGGTGAGTTATATCATATAACTTACATGCTATTATCAACTTATACGGATTATTAACACTTGACCAAGCTGAATTATTTTTTTGTTTAAGAAATCAAGATAATTGGAATTTTTGGAGAGATTTCAAAAAGTCTAGAACATTATACCACCACGAACAATGTAAATTTTTTTATATATTTTCTGTGATCAATTTTTATGCCTCTGAGAATTTACTTTTGTTGATAAAAATTAATTTTTATTCCACACAAAAATCGTCCTTAAAAGACAATGGATTTCTGTTTTTGTTAATATAAATTTACTACAGGGGGGGCAATATCGCCGAAAGTTTTTTGTCAAAAAATTTCGACGATATGACCTTTATGACCTTTTGAATAATCTAATAGATGTAGGTTGAGGGAGCCAATCCTAACACTCCTAAGACCCCTTCTAGCCACGCATGAGGCCGCTTTCTCTTCTTTTCAACCCACATCTATTAGATTAATCAAAGGGTGATAAAGGGATATTGGTAAACCCATTTGTACTGGGCGCCTTTGAAGCAGGAAGTTTTTTGCCAAATGGCGTAGGTTTTCGGCAGAACAATTCACCGATTTTGGCAAATTCGACGATATTCGGCCGGCGATATTGCCCCCCTGTAGTGTATATCACACTGTGTATTATCTTATATTATAAGTCCTGAAAATTGTTAATAGTTATTCTTCTCTGACATACAATAGTTATAAGGGGACCGAATTCTGTGTTTAAATATGCGTAGGCGAATCAGCCAATCAGCGACAATATCAAGCCAAATAGATAGTCATGAAACACAACCACAAATATTGGTTTTCCAGATTAGGATTGTTCATAATAATAAAAAAAATTAACGATAAAATTCCGCTCAAGAAATTCTTGTCTCGTATGGTATTATTTTCAATATACAGTATTATTCTCAGAAATAATACTTTCGGGTCAATAAAACCGCGGAAATAATATTTTATAGATAAAAATCAATTTTCGTTTTTCTTGGGCATAAAATACTTGTGATTTGTTCAATTTTCAAAATATATTTTAACAGTTATATTTCTTACCGGTTCAGTGCTATTTTGAAGAAATTAACTTTTCAAATCTGATTTTGCAATAAAAAAGGTAGAACTTAGACGACATTTTGAAACCCTGGTCGAATCCAAATCCAAAGTTATTACTTTTGATTTATATAAACTTTGTGGTTTATTAATTGTAACGTGAAATTCAAAAATATTAATTTTAGTTTCCAGCGCTTATTTTCTAAATGAACAAAATTTTAATCAAACACTCAAAGATCTTGTTGTTTGGAGTAAGTCCTTTTTTAATATAAATAAGGAGGTTATAATAAGATGCAAAACAGCCAAATAGATTTTGAGGAATGAAGTCTAAAATTCATAAAAAACTTTGGTTAATCCTTGATTTTTCGAAGAAATGATAAATCTGAAATTTATTTCTTTATATTTGATAAGACAACAAAAATGATACAGCCTGAGTTTTTAAAAATTGTCACATTTTTTTTCCAGGCTGCTGGACAGCTAGAAAAGTTTGCATAGCTTCATTGAAACTGACTCAATTTGGAGTTTTTGTACAAATACTAAGTACCATTTTCCCTTATTGTATGTAATTGGGAATAAGCTGATTTTTCATCAGTCAATCATAAAACGTTATTGACTTATGAGCGAAATCACATTCTAACGCCTACGCCTTTCGATTTTTTATATCGTTCTTATTAATATTGATTTCATATAACTTCAAATGCCTAGATATTTGCCTACGCGTTTTTAATTTTTTTTAACAAAAAAATTCATTTCTTTCTCAATATCGCCGAAAGTTCCAACATCGCCGAAAATGCTCAATATTGCCGAATTTTTTGAGCAAAAAAAATTTGCCTATATTGCCCTTCCTGCATATTATTTATTCAATTATCTGGTATCGCAAAAAATAATTGAAATTATCTCTCAATTGCCAAAATTGGATATTTTACTCAAAATTTTCTTGAACAAAACATTTTTGTCGAAAATTTTCGTCTTTTTAATTTTTTAAAAGATCAATACGGTTTTAATCTTTATGCAAGAAAAATGAGATTTATTTTATATAAAGGTGATTCAAGGTCTAAATGTCAAATCTGTTATGTTCATGTTGAGTTTTTGGCAATTGTTCTCATAAGAACCTCCGCCAGATCTGGTCGCATGGCGCCCAAAATGAAAATATTAGGCGGATTAAAGTCACTATATAAGGACTTTTTGGCAAACGATTTCTTTGGATCTAATACAGAACTTATGTTCATATTGCCCGCGCTAAAAAGTTCAGAACAAGCGATATATCATAATCCTATTGTTTAAGAAATGGGGTATTTAGGTCATAATATGCGTCAAAATGTCGTCTTATTTCTGAGAAAATTTTGACCATATTTTAAGTCAGCGGGAATAGTCATTTGGGGTTTTCAACTTTGACGAGTATTAAAAACTCTGATTTACAAAAATTTTGGTGGCGATAACTTAATTTTAATTAATTATATATAATATTATATATTATTATATATAATTTATATATCACATGTCAGAGAGGTTCATTGACGATAATCTTTTTTTTGAAGTAAAAAGAAAATATTTTTTGTCACGTGGGAGAAGTGTGGCGTCAAATAAAACATCAGTTTTGGCCGGTAATTGAAGATCTGAATCAGATCATCTTATTCAAAATTGTATAAGAACCTCAATATCTGGCCTAAAAATTTTTCAAACTCATTGTTTCTAAGAAAATAAGTATTTGATTAGAGAAATACATGTATAAGAATTCGAATAGGCCAAAAATTATTTTTAAAATCTAAAAAAATTTGTCAATCGACATTGGCAATGGAAAGAGTTTACGCCCTTTTGAGTGTTCATTTATTTTTCGGTGGCGCTTGATGGACATGTCAGAATCGGTTTATCCAGCAAATTTAGTTTATGATGGTCTATTAAGCGCTTAGATGTGATTAACTTCATCTTTGGCGATTTTCTCTCTAAAAATTTAACAGATCCTTCGAAAGTAAATTATGAAATCAATCACGTGAAAAAGCGTGAATGTTCAACTCTGATTTTAAAATGCGTTATTTTTTATCAACAAACGTAGTCGAACTAGCCAATCAGCGGCCTTTGCAAGCCAAATGGATAGTCGAGTGTAATCGAAAACTTTTCTGCAACAAATTATTTCCCAGAATAGCATTGTAGCAATTTATTTAGAAAACTAACAATTTGAAGATGAAATTCGGTCAATTTTTGAACTACAATAAATATTGAGTGACTTTATGATGCTTTTTTGCTGTTAGTTTATATTACAAAACATAAAAAATTAAAAATATTTAAATTCGTAACAAGCATCGTGGTTGAGCATATAATCTCAATTTACGAAATTTTCGCACAAACCGCCAAACCAGAATTTTGATGTTTTTCGTCCAAATATAAATAAAGATGCCACTTTGGCCAAATACCGTTCTCAATACGATTCTACCTAGCCACGATTTTGCACCTTAAAAAATTACAAATTTTGTGGTTGAATAATTTAAAATCTAGCTCGCGGCGAAGTTAGTTCTCAGAAGACCGAAAAACCCGCATAAGGCATGTAATTACGGAAGAAAAACTGGCCTTGGAAAATAAATTTGATTAAACATCAGATTTTGATCAATTTTTATCTATCCAAAATTTTTGAAAATTATATAAGTTTTAGTCTCCACGGGCGGGATTGTGTTCTGAAACATAGATGCCCAAAATATCCGTGTTCCTTATAAGCTTAAAATTATAGGTATAAATTTTATATTAATTTTTTAGTGAATTTACTTAATCACACAGTTCCAACAAATTTTAAATATTGAAATTTGAAGACAAAAAATTTGAAGACAAAAATATTTTACATAAAATGAAATTGTTTTTCCGACTAAATTTTTAAAGCCATTTTTAGAAAATCTAGAGGTAAAAAATTTTACAGTCCATTTTTTCTCAACAGAGACAATTTTTTATTCGCGAAGGCCCTTATTTCTAACTCGAAGGTGCTTTTTGTCTTCCGCGAAGGTGCTTTTTTATTCAGCAAAAAAAGCGCCTATAATATTTTTTTTTCAGAAGACACTTTTTTTGTTCCACGTTCGACTGTCTACTCGGCGGAATAAAAAAAGCGCAGCAAACGAGAAAAGTCAGGCTGCATATTTTAACTAGGTTAGGTACTTATATCTTCAAAATACAGACGCGTTTCAGTGAAAGTTAAAATTAAATAAAATATGATTTAATCGGCCATAAATGCAACAAAAAATCCAGACGAACAAAATTAAGCCTTTGATATGGGATCGTCTAGGATATCTACGTTTAATTTTTCATCGAAAAATTTAGACAGAAAATGCATTCAAAGTTAATTTCACTCAAATGTCACATATTATGGTTCCTATTTTTCTTTAACGGATTTATTCTGTTTTTTGCCAAGATTTTTGACCTGCAAATCATTTTTGAGCCTTATTTATTGTATTTGATTAAAATTTAAAATCCCAAAAAAATTAATTTCTTGTGTTAAATTTGCCGAGATTTTTTAAGAAAGTTTTTGGCTTTTGAGCGTGCTACAAAAACAATATCGACAAATTTATTACGAAAAATCCCATTTTTTTGTAGAAACTACCGAACAGACGATCCGCAAATTTAATTTATTTGGGATTTTTAATATTACATCAAATACAATAAATTTGACTCAAAAATGATGTGCAAGTCAAAAATTCAGGCAAAAATCAGGATAAATCCGTTAAAAAGATACCTTTCGAATCAAAAACTCATGGCACTTGCAAACCACAAAAAAATCGATTACCAACAAAAAAATTTCATTCAAACGTATATATTTGTAATCACAAATAAAAACTGATTCGACTGAAAAAAAAATTTGATTTTAATGGTTTTAATTTTAACAGCTCAAAATTTGGCTGAAATATAAAAATTGAAAGTTCCATATTCGACGAATATTATTCGTCATCAGCACAATTTCACAAGGAAATTGGATAATGTGGAATAATTTGAGGATCAAAATTTTATAAAGGGCAGCCTACCCTGTGAGTCACAGGGTAGGCTGCCCTTTATAAAATTTTCATTCTCAAATTATTTCACATTATCCAATTTCCTGGTGAAATTGTGCTGATGACGAATAATATCAGGCTGTGACCTCAAACAGAACAAGATTTAGGATTTTTTAAAAACCATAATAATTTATTTCTAATTTTACTCAATAAATGAAATACAGCGGAATTTGACCAGTTTTTTAAAGAAAATTGTCTAATAAAACACTTAAAATTCACCTTGTTTAATCAAAACTGACAATTATGCGCTTTTGAAGGAAAATTAAAAACAATATTTAACTTCCTGAACTTTTAGATGATATCTAAAAAAAATTGTTTTTTTATCACGTTGTTTGCCCGTTGCTATTCATGAGTTAACTTCAATCCTATAATTTTCATTTTTGAGCCCAAAAACACAATTCTAAAAAGGCTTTCAGAAACCCAAGGAAAATACCAAAAGGTATAATTTTGTGGGGTCTAATCCTCTGGGACCAAAATTTGACAGTGGGCGGATCGAGCCCAGTTTTTTTCATCAAAATTTGCACTCTGTTGCCTGATGATTTTCGGCTTTACTTCTCAGAGGAACATCGCCACTTTTGCTCCTGTCTCGCCGTCTTCTGATTCTGGCGGCTCTATAAAGTACTTGTTCCATATCGGTCCTATCTTCCCCGCTGCATTCACGAGTTAAACTTAACCCGCGCGTCACATTACCTGAGGAGTCTGCTTTTTTCACCGAGGAGGGGTTTTGAGGCGGGAGGGAGTTAGATTTTTTACAATTTCCGGGTTTTAAAATTATTTTTTGAGGAGTGGATTCACCGAGGGAGTTAAGGTTAGCGTTTCTGACTCGCAGACGGGTTTTTTGTTTTAATAAAGTATTTCCAACATACGTTTCTTCATCTACTTTTTGGTTAAATTCAGATTCTGCTCTTTTCTTTCGTCGGAGCCAATCTAGATTTTTTGAGGCATTTCCACCGGTTGGTTTCTCGACTTCAACCGCGGTTAAGTCTTCGGCGTCCTCGTGTAAAAAGTCGCAAGTGGCCCTCAAGTCAAGAAGGGAATTTGAGCGACGAAGTTCTTCACGGTATTTTGAGCGAGTTTTGGCGGAAAGACGAAACCGACGAAAAAATTGAGAAGTTTTAGAAAGCGGCGGCGGTTTGTCACTGGATTTATCGTCGCCGGTAATACAATCGTCGACCATCGTGGAGGACATTGAGGCCAAGGATTCAGTTATCTAAGGAAAATAATGTTATCATTTTGAAATTAATACATGTTGCAAAATTTTTGAAGTTAATGAAAAATGAGACCATTTGAAGTGTATGACGGAATATTTTTAACTTTTTAGAAAATTGGGGCAATTTGTGGTAACTGGGGCAATTCAAGGTTACTTTTTTTTATAATTATAAAACTTTATATTGGTAGTTATTTTAAAATATCATTTTTTGGTTATCATAAATTTGGAAATATGATTCATTTAATTATAAAAATTTGAAATATGACTCTTTGAGTTAAAGAATTTTTGAAATAGGACATTTTTGAATGTCCGGAAATTTGTTCGGCAATTTGTGGTAACAATGGTAATTTTTGAAACAATTTTGTTGTAAATGTTTGAAAATAAATAAAATTTTTTCAAAAATCTGGGGCAATTTGTGATAACACATTGTACTCATATTTTCCAATTATTTTTGAGATTAAACACCTTCACAAAAAATTTGAAAGTATAATTCCTTCAAAATCTGTATGAAAAATCTTAACTTCAACTTTTCAAACTTATGCAGATTTCGTAACTTCAACTTTCTTCCAATAATCCATCAACAAGAAAATTTTAATCTATAACCGAGGTCGTTATCTGACATGTATATCTATTATGAGACCCTCCTGTCAAAAAACTAGCCGATTTAAATTATAACGTCACTATTCAGATCTGACCTATTTTACGGTTTAACTTCTAGTTAATTTTTTTCTTAATGAAGTCGCTGAAAATTGGTGATTTGAATCTACGTAATACAAATAGTAGGTCGAATTGGCTCATTAAAACACTTTTTTCAACAGAGAAAATTTGGTTTATAGAACTTGTTACTGTCCTAATAAAATTTGTGAAGGAAATGGCCTGATTAGTACGCAATTTTCCAAAAAAACACACAATTCAAAGTTTTTTTTACAAATAATTTTTTGTTCCTTATTGTCGGAAGATGCCCTATTGTCCAAAATGGGTATTAAATTTATTTTTCCTCGACCAATAATGAACCTTTATTAATTAAGTTGTTAATAACATTCTCACGCCGCTGTATTACAAATTTTTAGAGGTTTGTCGTCGCAAATAGATTTTGCGTAAAATTTGAGACAATTTTGGGCCAAAAATATAAGAATGAGCTCGGGCTAAGATTTTCATCACAAACTCAATTACGAAAGGGTCTCAAGGACCAAATCATTAAAACCTATCTCCTCCCAGAATAAACATCGGATCAACCCAATTTTTAATGACCAATCACAAACTCCTTTAGTGACCTCGATAATAACAAGACTCGACAGCAATTTAAAAAAATCAATTTTTAATCACTTGGAAAATTCAAGAAATTTTAAAAATAATTTATTTAGTTTATTTCAGAATCCTAAGTTTTGTATAAACAGCAAAAAAATTTATGAGCACGCACTTTTATAAACTCAGGCTGAATTTTGTGAGTAAAATATGAGGAAAAATAATAAAATGTTTTTATGGGTGCTATCAGTTAGTTATTTGAAATGTTGTGGTGCCTTTCAATTAAAATGCTGATTTATTCATTTTCGACCAATCAGAAATTTGTATTTTTGGAAAAAGTTAAACTTTATTTAAACTTTTTTTCAAACTTTCCGAAATATTATAATTTCCATTATGAGACTCAAACTTGGATAGTTTCATATATAGTCATATATAGTCAATTTCCTATCTTACCACTAATTGCGTATATTGGTCATAAAGAGGGCCCACCCAAAAATGATGATATCGCGAATTGAACTCATCACCTGCCGAGTATTAGTTTTAGGTTTTCCGTTACTCCTTATCATTTTTAGTTTTAAGTGTTTTTAAAAATTGCATAAGTATATAAAATAAACAATTATTTATCATTTTTTTCTGGTTTAGCTCTTACGTATTTTTAAGTAACAACGCTGTTTTCGAGAACTGTATTTGATAAGACGGCGTCAAAACAACCGGGTGTCATAGTAAAAGATTAGAAAGAAATTTTTTACAGCTTTGCTTCTATCTCAACAAAAAATAATAGAAGCAAAAGCAGACCCAGTATTTTCAACTAATTCACGAAGCAGTTTTCGTTTTGAGGTAACAAAAGTGACAAGAACAGTGATTTTTTTAAATTTATTACATTAAAATTTAATTAACGATGTTTTAGAAATAGCTTGTTTAATTCTGCCGATTTTATTCTGGGTCTTTTTCACAGTTTTTTGGGCCGATTTAAATGCGTTTTGAATATCCTTTTCCAACCTAAGTGGATCTTGAAAATAAGGGCTATCTCTACTGCGCGTGTTCGAATCCCACCGATGTTGTTTTAGTGACTGTCTTGGGTTTGATAATAGGCAAGGGTGCTTGATATTTGGAGCGCCAAAGTTTATTGGTGCGTAATCACTAAGACGATCACTGACACAATCACTTAGACAACATTAGTGGGATTCGAACACGCGCTATAGAGATAACCCTCATTTTCAAGATCCACTTAGATTGGAAAAAGGACATACATTGAAACAATGAAGTTTTTTGATATTGATAAGAAGATCGGCTGACTGATGCAAAATGCGAGAATAAAATAAGGTGGCCGCACACATTAGAGCTTATTTCGTTGACGTATTCTCACATTCAAGTTTCTGATTGGATGCAAGTTTCTCGCGTTGTTTATATTCACAAAAATAGCACTTGCTGCCTCCAATTAGACAACATAAAATCAGAGAGTCAAATTCAATGATGATTAAATAAACGGGTAGCTAGTGTTGTCATGGATCAATTTGAGATATGTAAATATCATGCATAAATAAGCAAAATTTCAGTATTTTTTTTAATTTTTTGTGCTCAGCATTTTGATTATATTTTCTCAAGGGTATTACAGGACGATAAAAGGCTTAGTTTTTCATCCAAATTCTTCTCAAATCACTTCAAATATAATTCTATAAAATTAAGGAAGTACCAGTAAATCGCCCTCGAAAGAAATTTGCTACGGATCAAAGTAAAACCTTCCGTTAAAAAAAGACCATTAAGACGCCGGAAAATGCTTAATAATCCTCGAAAAACTTCGGATAAACATTCTTCGAAATTTTAATTTATTTTTAAATTATTTGTAGGAAATACAGGTTTGTTCACAATGATCATTATATAAAGAAAATATTTTTACCATAGTTTCGCTTCAAAACATGATTTCGTTATAAAAGTTTTCTTGAAACTCATCAAATTACAACCTACGCACATAACTTATGTGTGATTCAACTTTAAATCAAATTTTTTTCGCCCGATTTTTTGAGTGATCCATAGTTGTAAATAACTTTATTTGCGTAGGTTTTATTCAACTGTTTTCCAGAATGTGAGTATAAATGATCACGTGAGAAAAAGTGGGAGTATATCGATAACGATGTCCGAGTTCATATAAAAAGATTTATACTGGTGAAGAACTATTTCGGGACAAGAATCGCGTGATGATATGTAATTTTTTATATAAGTGAATGCGGATCATTTATATTTTATTGGCCCGATTGTTTGCGTAGGTGCTGAGTTGAAGAGTGTATTTGTGTTGATTTCAATATGACCATCAGTTACGTAATCATCACGCGATTTATGTCCCGAAATGGTTATTCACCAAAAAAAAATTATACGAACTCGGGCATAGTAATAAATATAAAGCCTTCCTTTGTGGTCAATTATAATCTTATAAAAACTTTATTTTCAATAAGATGAGGTTTTTTGTATTTTGAATTATTAACCAAGTCAAATTTTCCGAAGAAGAGCTAGCAGAATGATAAAAATAATTTATCATGAATAAGAGTCCATTTTTATCAATAAGTTTCAAAAAATTCTCAGAATATTTAGGGAACTTAAATTTAAAAGATTTATTTTATGATCTCAATCCTTCAAAAGTTAAGCGCGTTTTCTGCTAAAAACGCCTTAATTTTGTCACCAAAAATAAAGAGGTATTTGAAAATAGACAAGACGTCATGAAGCCAATTTGAGCACGTTTTCTTGCAGCAAAAGCTGTTATTAATTAACAAGTAACCTTTTCTCTCTATTATTAATGAAAATTGAAATTATACGGACAAAAACCGAGGTTACATTTTCTTGATACAAAAATATTTGCCAAGAGCAATTTTACGGTTATGCAATATGTTCATTTTGACCAATTTTTAGTGAGATTAAAAAACGATATATTTTAATTTTTGACGTAAAAAATGTCATTAGCGTTAATGATTAACGTGTTCGATCGCCATTTTAACTCGTACATGCTCAAAACTTTATATTCCTTATCTGTTTAAGTGTGCCATGTTGCCCATTTACATCAAATATTTATTTATACCGACTGTGTTTTAGCTTTTGGGGTTTTCGCGCTGATTGGTTAGGCGTGAATATCCCCGGGAAAAACCCCAAAAGCTAAAACACATTCGGTAGAATAATATTTATAGATAATTGTAGGTAATAAAATTACCAAGTTTTGCAACATTTGAGATTTTTTTGGATCGGATCGGACAAAAAAAATAAATGAAAAAAATCAGTGCAAACAATATTGAATCTGCATGAAAATAACGCACTGTCTTTGTGTACCGCGTGATAAAAACACTGCTTGATATTATATTATATGAAATTATATTATATTCATACTAGTTTATACTAAAATACAGGGGCTTATATCGCCGGCCAAATATCGCTGAAAAACCTACGCAATTTCACAATTTTTAGCTAAATTCTTCCATTGCCCATATCGCCGAATTTGCGTGGGCGTTTAAGGTTTTGATTTAAAATTAGTGTGGTGCGTCATGAATGACGTCATATTTCATTTTAAACGAAATAATTTATTTCGGTCCTCATATCGTCGAAAGTGCCAATATTGCCAAAATTTTTTAGAAAAAACTTTTGGCTATATCGGGTTCGCCTCTGTATTATATAAGTGCATTCCCGGAGTGATATGATGACCAAATATGTTAAATCCGGGAAGAGGGCCCGTTTTTAGTTAATCAAGTTAAAATTTCAGTTACATTAACTAAAAATGGGCCCTTTTTCCGGATTTAAGATATACGCAACAAAGTTTTCATGAGCGTTTGCTTAAAAATTGTTTGTTTGGTGCCTCGTTATTATAAGGTGATATCTTGAGAAGTAAGATGTTCTAATCGTGATTTCAAATCACCCAATTTCTTCCAAAACTTTATATAATTGTCAGTTTGCGGACTCAACGGAGAAAATCGGAAGTCGTAAAAATTCATTTTATTTGAAACTTCGTCCAAAATGTCATAACGTCAAAATATATAAAATTGGGAAAAAATTATTTTTTTGGATTATTATTTAACCCGATATCCGGCCTAAAATTTTTTCGCGGTTGACGAGTTGAAGGATAATTTAAGGAATGAGCGTTAAATTTTGTTACATAAAAAACGGGTTTTTGAATGATAATATTTATAAGAGAGTTGGGAATGTTATTTAACAATTTTTTGAGGTGTTAAGACTTGTAATCGAAGGTTTGAACAGGTTTAAAATAATTTTCGAATTTTATTCTACATAGTATTCCTGGACTTATTAAAAACTTTATTATTTTTTCAGATTTTCGATATTTATTAACTTGTTCATTTCGGATATAATTTCTGTACGGACAAAGTTACTTTTGTATACGGACACCATGTATATAAATGTATAATTGTTATTGATGGTGATAACCTTATTGTGTATTTGAAAAATTATTTCTAGAAGTCTTTCTTAGTTTGCTTCTTTTTTGCTTATCCGAAGAGTTTAGTTTCTGAGAATTTTATTATGTGTTCGATTCCCGATATTGACTTTCTGTTTTTCACTTATTTATAATGATCAATATAAAAGACTATGGTAATAAAAACAAATATGCTTGATAATTAGATTTTGATCCTATCAAATATTGAAGGCAAAAAAATTATTTGCTTTCTGGAAATTTATTTTTCTGAGTCAAGGATTTAAAATGGATTTATTCAAATGTTTTGATGCAAATTTTGTAACCAAGTTATCTCGCTTCTTGTTCTAGAAATATGGATTTTTAATTAAATTTCCTTGCTGGAAGGTCTAACCGAGTGATAACGGTATTACTTGGTCGTTTCTGTCAGTTTCTGGCCGTAATCTTTAGCCTAGGAAGCGATTATTCGTCTAAACGGGAGAGTAAAGCTTCATCAAATCTCTCCGAGCAGTTAAAATCAAATTTTTGACTGAAATGGATTGATTCAAATAGGCGAAATAAACGCGGGCAGTATTTAAGGGGCACAGAGGCGTTAAAGGTTGCGCAAATCGCATTAAACACCACCGCTAAACACAAGGCAAATACAACGTTGCCTAAACGACTAATATATGTTCAAAAATTTTCGTAACATTTTTGGGGTGATGTAATTTTCGTTAAAAATTTAAATGGGGGACTAAATTATTTGTTGATATTTTAAAATAAGCAAAGAAATTATCAAACTCAAAACTTGTTAAACGTCCACCTGCGCCGAGATTAGTCAATATGATTGGAGAAAAGTTCAAGCCACGCTTTCCCACGTGATAACGGCGATAAAAATTATTTGAGAAATGACAGATTTTCTGTATGAATTTTTAAGATAAGCAAACTTGTTCGCGAAAATGTATATTTCTAAAGTTACAAATTTATTGAATCTTGTTTTCAGGAATCAGAAAAAACAGTCAAAATAAATTGCAGAATATTTAACTTATAATATTGAAATTTCCTTAAAATTTTTCAGTGAGAATTTCGTTCTCAAATAACTATATTTTTCTATCAAAAAATTCAAACTATGCAGAAAAAAAAATATTATAGTTTTCTGCATATTTTAACCCATAAAACTTTGACTCAAATTTATTTTCATCTGCATATTATAAGCTTGAAAATTATATGTTTCTATTAAAAATACATATAAATATTTATCTGAAACTAAACTTATTCTTATTGATAAAATTTTTTAGTTTTAAATGCTTTTACTTTAACCCTCGGACACGAAATGCTCATTTTCTGCTTAACTTTGACAATTTCTGACGCTAAATTGCGATAAAAACTTGATTAGAAATATTTTCTCATGAAATTTTATATCAAAAATATGCTGTACTTATTTTAATTTCAATTGTGATACCTTACGGGATTTTGCAAATGTTGATTCAGCAAATAACGCGTGAAGTATATAATTGGATGAGATGATATCACCCTTTCAATTATCTCCTTAGAACCTTTTCGTCACGTCAACGTCCGTTTCAGTGTAGCAAGTGCCAAATTCGCATTTTTCATCATTTTAATAACCGCAAAAAATTATTTATGTTTAAGCTGGTGACCAAGCTGAAAATTTTTAACAAATGAGGTTGTATAGAAAATCTTTTCTGAAACGTCAAAAAAATCTGTCTCCGTAACTGTATAATATTACTTATATTTTATTGGCTTATCAGCCGGTTTCATAAAAAAAAATATTTCCATCATTTTCGAAGGCCACCGATCAAATCTTGTGAAAAGTCTCATTTTTAAAGAAAAATATAATAAAAACGGCCAAAAAAGTTAGCAACTCTCAAGAATCGAACTCTTGTCTCTTTGTTCTCATAAATACGCTTGTAATAAAGATTTAAATTTCTTTAAAATTCAGTTTAACTAAGATATTCTAGATTTCAGTCTTTGATGTCTTGAAACTAACTAAACTTATATCCTGAAAACCTGAAAGACGCTCACGCGAAACGTTGTTTAATAAATTATAAAAATATATTTTCACCAAGATATTATAAATTACTTTCAAAAGTCGGAAAACGACATTTAATCTCGATTTTATCTACCAGTTAATCTCGGTTAACCGCGGTTCTATAAAAATATGTTGCGTGTCGCTAATTTTATGCGTTTTTCTCCTCACGTTATCATCGCGGAAAACCATGTCCCGATCTCGATTCGACGAGTGTTTAACGGAAAAATTATGGTTTTGGAGTGAGTTTTCTAACATATTAACCGAAACGTTCCAAAAACTAGTGGTCCCAAGGTCCTTAAAAAATGTATATACATGGACATTTTTGAGCAATATTTTCATAACTCTGAGACGTTCTATAAACAGGCCCAAGAGCCGGACATGGGTAACGTGAAGAACCCAAAATTTGTCAGAGAAAGTGGAAATACCTCAAACTCAAAAACCTCAAATTAAATTTTTAAATTCAACTAAAATAATCTCATTTCAAACAAAAATTATATATATTGAAAATACTGGTCACTTTGACTGTAATAAAAAATATGAAAAAATGACTCATACGTAGGGTTCGGACCGGGAAAATTTCAACTTTTAAACGACTGAAATCGACTAAAACAAAAATAAAATTTCTCTAATGTAGAATTTGAAAACTAAAAAAATTATCGAAAAAAAATTCACATGAGAATTTTGCGGAGATAATCAAGTTTTAATGTTTAAATTGCCGATTTTTTATATTCCGAACCCTACTCATACGGTTTGAGTTATAATATCATGAACAGAACTTTTTGGTTTGCATTTTTGAAATCGTCGCCTCCACACTTTTGTAAACCAATTAATTTTTCATTATTATACAGGGCGGCAATAAGTTTTTACGATAAAATTCGGCGATATTGGCAGTTTCGGTGATATACGGAGAGGAAAAAAGCTATTTGTTCAAAAATGGAAGAGCGTAGGCGTTCAACATGACGTCATAATGGGAAACGTTTTTATGAGAAGTCTGATAATTTGTTCTGATATACCAATCGTAATTCCCCAAAATACGTAGAAGTAAGTAGTTCATCAAACGCCATCGAACAAAAATTCAAAAAAGTAAATTTTGGAAATTCAATCTTAAAAAATGACGTCATTCATGACGCACTTGAAGTAATTTCTAATGAAAAATTAAAAGGCTTAAAGTATTTTAAATAAAAATCATGTGATTGCCTAGGTATTTTTCGTCGAAGTGAATCTCCCTCCTGTAAGGAGCCAATTTTATTGCTTAACAAACCCGAAAATTAAAGCTGTTTTTTTTTGGTTCAAAGAAAGCCATAATTGACAATTTATCTTCTATAAAGGGGTAATTTAAAAAGGGTTTCATATTTCAAATATCATTTTTATCAAATTTTGAGAATTTTTGCTATAAAATATATTTTGAATTGTATTCTTTGCCAAAGAATCTTTGGGAATAATCTAAAATATCTAATTAAAAAATCAAATTTCGGATTTTATTTTTTGAAGCCTAAACTTATTGTCAAAAATTTTAAAAATTCTCATTTCAAGTCATTTTTGTTCCAATTTTTTAAGACATGTTTTCTATTATAGATAATATCAGTCTTTATGTCTTTTTAATAAATCGAAAATCCGGAAAGACTTTGAGTTTAACGAAAATATATTCCCTAAGATATAAACTCGGTTCGATACTTTAAATAAATATAGAAAAAAGTGAACTAACCAAGCATCTTCTTCCGGGTTTACTATTCGTTATAAACTGGTTTCATAAAAAATTGCATCTACAAAAAATTAATCAGGAAAAACAAATGGAATACTGCTTTTTACTACAACGGCATATTATTCTTCAAAGGTTCATAATCGCCATTTTATTTTAGCAGAAAAAATACCGGCTTACGTTGATTGAAAAAAACCTTTCTAAGTATTTCTTAGTATTTCAAACTTTCAATGATGGGTTTTTGCTTGTTTTTAGTATTGAATTAAAATTCAGTTGTCAACCCATTTTTGACAAGCAGCTTCGACCACTCGAAACAATGTGAATTGGATTTCAGTTTTTTGAACTTCTCCAAATATCAATTCTTTAATATATCTCTAAAAAAAGTATACACAGATGTCACCTTTAAATTTTTAGAACAGAAAAAATACTCATAAATGAGATATAATCGAAAATTTATTGGCCGTGTGTTCGATTCCTGAGAAATTTAAATATTTTTTTCAATTCGAAAAAATATTCCTAGATATCACATTTTAATTTTGTAGATTTTCTCATTAGAATTAAAATTTGTATTTAATCTTATCTTTCATTAGTTGTGAGTTCGATTCTTGAGACAGTTGAACTTTTGTTTGTTTAAAACTAAATTGAGAATCAATTTAATATGATATATTATAATATAATTATTTTTTGGCGTCAAAAACATGTACATCACGTTCTAAAAGTCATAACTGATAACCAGAATTCCGAAAACAATTTCGAGATTCTTAGCTAATTTTTTTACGGCCTCGAAGTATTCAAATAGTCCGTTTCTTAGCAAAAAGTACAGTTTCCGCCAGTACTGACTTAAAATTTAAAAAAAAATCTAAATTTCAGGGCATTATGTTTTTTTGAAAATTTTGGTGTCAAATTAGATTAAAATTAAAAAACATGATGCTTTTCAGAAATTTCTGTTTTTAATAATTCAGGTTTGTCTATTGTCAATAGGGCCCCACGGCCTTATTATATTTAAAAATGTTTGTGGAAACCCTAACCAAAATTCCTAAATATATCGTCTTCAGTTATTTAATACCCAATTTGAACTTCATATATAAGTTCGTACATTCCTGTGAATCCACGGTAACATTTTCTAACTTAGAAACCGAATCTTGCAAAAGATTAAAAAAAGTGTCCACAGCGAGTAATCCCAATTGTCTAACATCTACAGTATTAGTTTTGTGATAATAAGTCGGCTTTATCTACTGTTCAAACGTGGTTGATAGCCCCAGTCAAGTTTCTCTACTACGTTTTTCCGTAGAAAAAACTCGAGGTAAATTATCCTTGGCTCGCTAACAATGTAGGGAGTGGTACATTTAAACGGGTAGATAGTTTTTCGGTTAAAAGTTCGAAATTTCAAGAAAAACTGATCCATGGAAAATACGAAACCCAGAAAAACTTTTATTTTAAATATTTCCATACTCGGAAAAACACAAAAACAAAATTTTTGTTTTACCCGAAAAAATTATGTATTGGGGAGCATGAGAGAGCATAAGTAGCTACATCCTGTAGCGCCCCGTGTGTACATTATGAAGTGATGATTGCGTATATGTCAATAAAAAGTAGACAACGAGGAAGGTTTGAGCAACATTTTTGATGCGATGGCATCGCAGCGATGCGGTATCTTAAAATTGACCTGAGAATGATTGTGAGGGTTATCTTCTTATTTTCAAAAAGATTTTCTGAATCTAGTGTCGATTTCAGAACTTATTCTGATAAAGCCATCGGCAAAGATAAGTTTACTTGATTTCTTTATAAGAAAGGCATATTTCAGGACATTTGGCGACCGCTAGCGGACGAACTTGAGGCCCAAAAGATCTGAGTTCCAACTCATTGTCCATTTTTATTTGATTTAGTCAATAAAGTTTTATCATTATCGAAAAAAAATCTCATAAATATATTTTGTGAATGATACCTCTATGATCAATCGTTTTTTTAAAGATGGTTTAGTACTCCATCACATTTTAGCTTATTTTTTTTGCGGCCACTACCTCCTTAAAAACCTACACAAAGAGCGTGTTTATAATAGATGTTAAAAATTTTTAAAAAGTTATTTTTGAAAGTTTCCAAATTTTGCATTAGCATTGAGTAATTACTTTATTTAGTATATTATTTATTTATTTAAAGCAACGTTTCCGTCTATCATTTTCAAGCTGATAATCTTTTTGATAGTTCGGTTAGTAATTATATGGTCGTTCAGTTCGTCCTGAATATCATAAGTTTGACTTCCCCAAATTTTTATCAGAATATTTTTTATCTACAAATGTCATAAGATCAGCGTGTTCACCACAAATTCATAATAAAATTTTTATTTAAAAAAGTTATTTATTCGAATAAAATTGATCTTGAAATAATGATGGATCAAACGAGAAAAATGTTTCATCCGTGATTGCTACTTGAAGCTGATATTTTTCGAAACGGTCACCAAAATTTTTTTATGTTTATTCAAAATCGAGTTTACTTGACCATTGTGAAAACACTGAACAGTGTAATTTGCTTTGAAGAGATGTCACGGCGTTTAAGGAGGTTGTAGGCATCCCCAAGAAAGCAAAAAAAAATACCAAAAAATAAATCAAGAGATATTGATCAAATTTGTGACGGGCGCTGTCAAAATAGTTTCGGGTAAAATTTAGCTGTGAAACGATTTAGAAAAGTTACTTTGAATTTTGACAGAGATAAATACGAAACGTATTATATCATAAACAAAAGTATTTCATTTTGAAAATTGACAACTTTTTATTGAATGTTCACAGATCGGTTGTGATTGGCTAGAGTTTCGACCAATTAAAAAAGAGTATACATTTTGGTCGATTTTTCTCGAAAGTTAATTTATTTTCTATAAGAAGTTTCTAAACGGGAATCAGCAGGACGAGTAGAATACAAATTTACGAAATATTTTTATTTTTAATGATTTTTTTAATTTAATTTAAAAACCCGGTTGATTCATTTTACCCAAAAAATTAAATTGATTTATTTGGCGCCAATGCATTGTTCATAAAATTAGATAAAAGTAAAACAAATCGAACAAAAACTCTTTTTTTTCCCAAAAATACAATATACTTCAAAATTGAGCGCAAAAGACTCTCGAGCCATTTTCAGCCCACAAATTTGTTGGTAAAACCAAATTTCGTGCACAATACGATTTTAATATTAAAAGGAAATTCATTTTAAAAAGTTTCATTTGAGTAACATTCAACGACCGCTAGCGGGCGAACTTGAGTTCTAAAAATTTGATACCAAGATCATTGTTATTTCATTGACCGATTAGTCTAGTTCCAAAATTTCACTAAAATATTTTTGTGAACTTTACCTCCTTAACAATCGCAATATCAAATTAATAAACAATTTTCAATAACGCAAATTATTTCTGTCGGAAAACTTTTTATTAGATCTACAATTTCTAGCAGTTTCTGGAACTATTTGTTAATAAAACTGGTATTTGAGAATAAAATAAATTCATGTTATATAACCTTCTATTGAAAGAATGTCCGCAGCACAAATTTTCAGATACGATGAAATACTTGATGAATATTTTGAAAGAAAAAAAAACTCCAAAATGTTATCTCAATCTAATTTCTTCCTAGTCGGATCTGAGAAAATTTGCCTAAAACTGCTTCAAACAATTATTCAAGAAATTCCATTTTTACAAAAAAAGTTCAAATTTGATAAAAGTCAGATAAAGAATTTCCATATTTAAAATGCGTTGGCTTTTTTAAAAGTTTTTTATATTCTTTTAGAATGACCCTTTAAAATAAATAATGGCTAAATCGTGTTTATCAAGAGAAACACGTCCGGTCCTTTTCCTTCCGGTTTATAAGATATGTTATTGCAAATTAGAAAATCAAAACTGAAAATATAGTCAAAAAATCGGAAGTATTTCCTGGTCTGACGAAAAAATTATTATGGTTATGGAATTCAAATGCAGATCAGAACCTTAGAGTAGAATACCTTATGCAAAGCTTTATACAAAACTACATCCTGAGTTTTCTCGTTTACTACGTTTTTTTCCTCCGCCGGGTAGACAGTCAAATGCAGACGAAAAAAAACGTGTTTAGTAAACAAAGATTTTGAACGCGTTTTTTTTTTGGACGAAAAAACCTCTTCATTGTGAGAAAATTGGTCTCAAAATTTTTACCTTCGCGGACGAAAAAAAAGGTTCACATAAAGTTTTATAACATATCCTTTTCTCAAATATCCTTTTCTTGAACCTTCAGTAGTATTTTCAACTGTACACTGAAATATAAGCAATGAATTAGTTTAATTTAAGGCAAATTAAAATTGTCTTCACGGACGAAAAAAACGTCTTCGCGTACGGAAAAACCGTCTTCGTCGACGAAAAAAAAGTCTTCATCACGTGCCAAAAATGAGTCATCAATGATCGTAAATCAAGGTGAAATATATATATGCCTGTCTAACCGGCGGACGAAAAAACGGACGAGAAAACTCAGGCTGTTTATCGAACATTATACCTTGATAAGTGTAGCCTACACCGTGTGAGAGCTCCTACACCTATTAAGTTATAATTTTCGATATATCAGCTGATTAACAATTTGGCGATAAAATATGATGAAGAAGCAAGGGCTAGCACTGATAATTTATGGCATCCAAACAAATTCTTTAAAAAATATAAAATCAACAAGAAACAAAAACATCTTTGTTCTGAACAAAATTCAGCGAGATAGTTTTTTTCAGAAATTTTTATTATTTTTCAAGAAATCGGTGAGACGTTTTTTGTATTATTGATGATTTCTTGTGAAATTTTGAAAATTTACGCGCCTAAATTAAAAGCTTAAAATTACTAACTAGTTCGTTTAAGGGGGTAGCAGCGATGTGGCAGACTGGCGTCAATGTAACTTACGAAAATAATTAGTAGGTTTATTGTTTTGTGCTTATTATCGTTAGCTGAACCAGAATAAATTTGTATCAGCTCATTAAAATATTTTTTCATCTATTGAAGGAAAGATTTGAGTTCGAACTTTTATTTTTGAATTTGTAAAATTTTCAAAAAAATTCAAAATATTATTAAAATTGCACGCATTTTTTACCCAAAATTTTTTTTGTTTTTGTTTTCTGAAATCTGTGAATAAAAATAAAAAGAAGGCCACTTTAACTTTTTTCATGTATGTTTACATATTTTCTGACTGCTGTTTTAAAAATCATAAGATGTTCATTTGTCATTTTTTGTCGACTTTTTTTAGAAATATTATGACAATTTTTCGCAAATCAAGTCCAAAATTTTTAATAAATGTTTTTTTGAAATTTCTTTGAAAAATCAGGCCGAATCAGTTGTGTTATTTTCTGGTATCTATTTGATTTCCGTATTTCAACCGATGGAAGGGTCAATCGAATATCATTTCTGAGCTACTGATGAAATTTACAACACTTGCTTGTGACACCGGTTTGTGCCATTTGGCACGCAATTTATATAAATTTTCTTGAATTCAAAAAATCTCAATTAAATTCGGTGTTATAGGCTACTTTTCTTTTCAAAGTCAGGAGATTTTTTGATATCTAAACGCAATTGAAGGTCATTTTTTTTTCCTAAAAAGCTGTTTTTCTCTTTTTTTCATGGGAAAAAAACTTTCATATTAAGGATTATTAAGGAAATTTTTCCATATGGAATTCATATGATTCTCCCACTAATTAGTGCATAACACCCGAAAATGCCTGAGGTTTATGAATATCGCCTCCAAAAAAAATTCTCACATCGGGTCAAGTTGGAAATGGAGTTATAATGAAAAGTGGTTTTTGATATTTTTACAGATACTTTAGTATGTTGAGAAATTAAAAATATAAACGTTTGCAAGAATGAACACTTTTATTGAAGATAAAAAAATAAATTTTTCACATTTTTTTTTTCATAAATCACTCCGAAAAAATGTATCAATCTGCCACATCGCTGCTACCCCCTTAAGATAATTTAATATTTCTCTGTTGAAAGTCACAGTGGTGAAATTCCAGGACGACTGCCTGTACTTTTATAGTGAAAAATAATTCCATCATAAATTTGAAACTTCACTGTTTTAAACCGGTAATATGACTAAAACTAAAACCCAAAAAAACTTAAACTGACGCTAGAAATTCAATTTTTAGATTCCTATCGATAAAAAGCTCCGTCGTGCATATTTTTTATCCATGATAACATTCTGACGAAAAAAAAGTTAGATTACGCAAAATATTGAAAGTTCTTGGTCATTTGCTAATGTCTTCGATCAATGTAAACTCGCAAATTAGATAATTAATAGATTTGAAAGATAATTTCAAAATCAGAATTTATTTAACAGGGAATCCCCTTGTTTCGAAATGCTCATTACAAGATAATTCTGCCAAGATTTTAATACTCGCGTTCTAACACGTTTCTCTCCCCTTTTATTGACTAAACAGTTTCTAAAATTTTTCCGAAGAATTAAGAATCGGTTTATTTTTCATAACTGATAAATTAATTTAAAAATTATTGTGATCATAATTAAAATTATTATTAGGATATAATTAAAATTTTCATTATTATAATTTTTATTAATTCGTTTTTTATTAATTATCCAATTTATTTTTGGAGTAAATCATCTTGTGCATTTCAAAGTTTGCAAATTAAAAGTCAATTGTAGCTTTGAGCCCCCACGCATATTGAGCCACGGCCCAAAAGTCAAAAGATAACTCACGGTAGATGAAAACTTTATCAATTTCTGCCTCTGGAGCTTTCTGACAAAAAGTTGGAAATATGGCTTTTCTTTACTTATTTCTCCAGCCATACCAAGTGAAAATTTGAGCATGGTGGTTTCTCTAATTAAAGTCTTGCTCTAGTGTTAACTACTAACTAAATGCGTCATAATTAGCACCAATCAGGGACGCGTGCTTTTCCGAAATCTACAATTATAATGAATTGAGCCATGTGGTTTTCTCTATTAAAGTCTTGCTCTAAGTGTCCAACCTACTAAAAAATGCGTCATTATTAGCAACCAATCAGGGACGCGCTTTTTCCAAAATCTATAATTAAAATGAAGAAAAGTTTGAGCATCGCTTATGGACCAATCAGATGTCAAGTTAACCTAAAATCTACAATTTTATCTCCCAATTGTAAGTTTGTGGAGCCTTCGGCTCCCCAAACTTACAATTGGGCATAAAATATTTATGATAAAGAAGTGATAATAAAATTTGAACATAATATAAATATAATATAAAGTTTGTGTGGTAATTTATCAGTTATCAAAAATTAAAAGAGATTTACTCCAAAAATAAATTGGATAATTAATAAAAAACGAATTAATAAAAATTATAATAATGAAAATTTTAATTATATCTAATATAATTTTAATTATGATCACAATAATTTTTAAATTAATTTATCAGTTATGAAAATAAACCGATTCTTAATTCTTCGAAAAATTTTAGAAACTGTTTAGTCAATAAAAGGGGAGAGAAACGTGTTAGAACGCGAGTATTAAAATCTTGGCAGAATTATCTTGTAATGAGCATTTCGAAACAAGGGATTCCCTGTTAAATAAATCTGATTTTGAAATTATCTTTCAAATCTATTAATTAATCTAATTTGCGAGTTTACATTGATCGAAGACATTAGCAAATGACCAAGAACCTGCCTCTATTAGCAGCGCGCCCCTCACCACACCAGGGGGCGCGCGTGTGGTAATTATGTAGAGTCAAGATGGACGCTCTCAGTCAGGAGCTAACCGTTTTTTCGTCCAAAAAAAAAACGCGTTCAAAATCTTTGTTAACTGAACACGTTTTTTTTCGTCTGCATTTGACTGGTCTACCCGGCGAGGAAAAAAACGTAGTAAACGAGAAAACTCAGGATGTAGTTTTGTATAAGCTTTGCATAAGGTATTCTACTCTAAGGTTCTGATCTGCATTTGAATTCCATAACCATAATAATTTTTTCGTCAGACCAGGAAATACTCGATTTTTTGACATATTTTTAGTTTTGATTTTCTAATTTGCAATAACATATCTTATAAACCGGAAGGAAAAGGACCGGACGTGTTTCTCTTGATAAACACGATTTAGCCATTATTTATTTAAAGGGTATTCTAAAAGAATATAAAAAACTTTAAAAAAGCCAACGCATTTTAAATATGGAATCTTTATCTGACTTTTATCAAATTTGAACTTTTTTTGTAAAAATGGAATTTCTTGAATAATTGTTTGGAAGCAGTTTTAGGCAAATTTTCTCAGATCCGACTAGGAAGAAATTAGATTGAGATAACATTTTGGAGTTTTTTTTTCTTTCAAATATTCATCAAGTATTCATCGTATCTGAAATTTGTGCTGCGGACATTCTTTCAATA
Source organism: Oikopleura vanhoeffeni (assembly GCA_004367855.1). NCBI lineage: Eukaryota > Metazoa > Chordata > Appendicularia > Copelata > Oikopleuridae > Oikopleura > Oikopleura vanhoeffeni. The sequence continues at coordinate 75,815 of SCLH01000025.1, forward strand.
GAAGGTTATATAACATGAATTTATTTTATTCTCAAATACCAGTTTTATTAAACAAATAGTTCCAGAAACTGCTAGAAATTGTAGATCTAATAAAAGTTTTCCGACAGAAATAATTTGCGTTATTGAAAATTGTTTATTAATTTGATATTGCGATTGTTAAGGAGGTAAAGTTCACCAAAAATATTTTTAGTGAAATTTTGGAACTAGACTAATCGGTCAATGAAATAACAATGATCTTGGTATCAAATTTTTAGAACTCAAGTTCGCCCGCTAGCGGTCGTTGAATGTTACTCAAATGAAACTTTTTAAAATGAATTTCCTTTAATATTAAAATCGTATTGTGCACGAAATTTGGTTTTAACCAACAATTGTGGGCTGAAAATGGCTCGAGAGTCTTTTGCGCTCAATTTGAAGTATATTGTATTTTTGGGGAAAAAAAAGAGTTTTTGTTCGATTGTTTTACTTTTATCTAATTTTATAACAATGCATTGGCGCCAAATAAATCAATTTAATTTTTGGGTAAATGAATCAACCGGGTTTTTAAATTAAATTAAAAAAATCATTAAAAATAAAAATATTTCGTAAATTTGTATTCTACTCGTCCTGCTGATTCCCGTTTAGAAACTTCTTATAGAAAATAAATTAACTTTCGAGAAAAAT
>SCLH01000025.1:76495-90744 GCA_004367855.1 Oikopleura vanhoeffeni
ATTGTAAGTTGTGGAGCCTTCGGCTCCCAAACTTACAATTGGGCATAAAATATTATGATAAAGAAGTGATATATAAATTTGAACAATAATATAATATAATATAAGTTTGTGTGGTAATTTATCAGTTATCAAAAATTAAAATTGTAGAAATGAGACAAGAAATCTACAATTTATATTATTATAAAAAATAATATTTAGCATAATATTAATGATAATATTATTAATTCGTTATTTAATTAATGATTAATAATTATTGACTTACATATGTAGAAAATAGTATATAAGTATTGAATTACTGAATTTTGAAGTTTTTAAATTTTATTTATTTAAAAATTTTGAAACTTATTTTGTAATAATCAGAAAAACTCTTAAATGTTTTCTTTCATTGTTAAATAGCAGTAATCTCGACAAACATCAACATATTTTTAATCATAAAAATGTGAAAAACAGTTTTCCTGGTACTAAACAGACCTATTATTAATCAAATTAGTAGTTTAAAAAGTACACTTGAATCGTATTTTTAATTAGTAACAACAATGAGACAGTTGAATTAATTAACTTCTGAACTAACAAAATTATTATTAGCTTGAAAATGAAATATTTAAACGTTGCTTTAAATAAATAAATAACTTTTTGAAACTGTTTAAAATGCAAAAAAAACGGAATAATCAGCAAATAATTTTCAGCTGAAAAACAAACAGTTTTTGAAAAATGACCAGATTTTGAAGCAATTAAAATTTGTTCAATTTCCTTAGTTCCAAGGTCGCTTTTCAAACTAAAAAATAAAAAAATTGGTATATATTCAACCGCGGTTAACCGGCCAATTGGTAAACTAAAAAAGGCTTTTACCTCAGAAAAATGTCAAATGTGGTTCAAGGCGACAACGGCCATTCCTATTATGACAAAAAATAAATATCCCACTTCCGAATCGGAAAATGTCAACTATCTTTTCACAATGAAAAAAATACTAAAACTTGGTCTACACCCTTTATTGGCTGTTTTGGGTTATTTTATGTTTATATAATACGTTTCCGGTCCGAGAAACTTTTGTATTTTTCAGACTTTCGTCAAGGCTGTTCGAGATTTATTTCATAACTAGAAAAAATAAATTAATAATTTATTTTAATTGCAACGTTTCTCTATTCGCATTTTCAAGATTATCAAAATATCAATGTCAAAGTTTCAAAACTACAAAAAAACAAAACATAGAAAAGTTTAACTTAATCGACTGAAATAGTGGGCAAATTTATAAAAATGCATGAAAAATTAGAAATGGCATATAACGAAGAATTAATTTTGTATTTTAAATATGATATTCAAAGTTTTATTTTTATTCGTAGAAATTTCAGCCGATCCGCAACAATGAGTTTTTTCATTTTTATCGACAAATTATAGAAAAAAATGGTGCAAAATGTCTCTCTTGAAAACATCAGTCGTATCATATAAAATAGATGTAATTCATAATGCATAATTATGATTGGTCAAATTTAAACCAATCAGATTAGTTCATTTTTCATGAAGGAAGTGGTTTTTCGAGAATGAATCAAGAAACGGCGTGAACACAATTTTTAAGCTTGAGATGTCCGATGGAAACGCATAATCTACACTAAAAAAAAATTGCATTCAAATAATTTATTTTCGAAGGACTTCAAATACTAATTCGCTATAAAATAATAATTAACGGTCAGGAAAATTCGAAGTTTAAATTTTGAACTAAATTTATTTCAACCTCAAAACCCGTAAAATATTTTTGTTGAACATAATGTACAACAAAAACATGTTCCAAGTCTTGTAGTCCTAATAAATCTAGCTAAACTCTTCTGGTCCAATATTTAATAGGCACATCCTCACGTTTTATGAATACTCAAAGCAAAACACAGGTGTTTCTGGAGAAAAAATATTGTTAATTTATAAATTTGAGTTTTTTCCCCAAATGAGTATAAATAAAGTTTAATTATTTTATGAAATTTCGCTAATTTTTTTACATATTTTTTCTGACCAAAGTGAATATAGTAAATAGGATGTTCAAACCGTTCACATTTCGAATTTCGGAACGTTATTCAGCCAAATTGTTAGATGGCTAAATTTGAAATTCATACATTTTTTGATATATTGCCAACTTTTAGAATTAATAGTCTATATTTACCTTCTTGAGACTTTTGGCTTCAAAAAACCACGTTATTCTGCCGCAATTATGTTCGTCTAGAGCCTCTAATTTTATATTCAAAATGATATATTCTTCAACCTACAAAAATTACCAAAAAAATGAATGTTGATTAGGAATGAAGCTTCATTTTTTAAAAATGTGGTCGCCAGCTGAGAAATTTCAAAACTATTTTGAGCTCGGTTTTTTTGCCGTTCTACGTTCATTCCAAAATTTTTCAGCTGCACCTAAATTGTCTGAAAGAATAATATATCGAAACCAGAAATCGTAAAAGTAGTAAAGTAACCGACAATCTGCATTTATTCTTTGTAATTACCGTATTTTAAATACCGTAATTAACCCTATAAATCATTCTTAGTCAGATTTTCAGGTTTCACTGCAATAAACGTTCTGCTCATTCTGCAAAAATTCTAGTGATTAAAGAACGAGTTAGGCTGTCCGCGAAAAAACAAAAAATCTCAAATTTTATCAAAATTACTCTTCAAATTTCAGACATTTTTCAGACAAGAAAATAATTGATTTGATTTTTTCAGGACATTTTTTAAGAAACAAAAAATTAAAAAAAAATTTTCTCTGGTTTTTAATCCAAAGCAATGAAAATCTTCTAAGGTAGACGAAATGAGATATTCGCTATATTTTATTTTTGGCTTCATACGGAAAAAATAAGCAAAAAAATTAATTTTTGCCATTTTGCATGTTTTCCGGTTTTTCGATAATGAAAAAATGCCAAAACGTGATAATAAACAAATGTTTAAATATATATATATATTCACAATGAACACAAAAAATATTCTGAATACTTAGCCAAAATAAGGGATTTTGATTGATGAACATTTTCGTCAACTTTAGGTATGATAAGGGCCCGTAGGTATCCAGTATGTAATTTTTTGTTCCCTTTGTTCCAATTTGAATAAATCTGAATTCCACCGTTTTGATTGGTTCAGTCTGGAAAAAACGTGGGTATTTGCCAAAATTGATTCTTCTCATTGGCGGATAGCAAATTATCCAAATTGAAAAAAAAGGAGCAAAAACGCTACATACTGTAATTCATGCTATCTTTAAAAATCCTTATCGTTAATTTTTGCCGTTTTACGGACAGCCTAAAACGAGTTGATTAACGAAAATGAAACCTTCGTTTAACCATCAGGGACTACTTGTAGAGCATAGAATTGTTGTGCATTTTAAATTGCATTAAAAGATGGTGTTTAAAAACACTGTTGCTCAGCTAGCTGATGAAATCTTTCTTGCGAATTTGAGGCTTCACTGTAAAAGTATTGTTTTTTCCATTTGAAAATCAATCTTGTGTAAAAAACTCTTGACTACGTGTATTATCGGTTGTATAAACTATGTGCCAACTTGCACAAAATTCTTAAGAACTTTGAATATTTTGATAGCACATCTGCTCCTTCGATTTCAATTAAAATTTTGTCATAAATGTCATCATCACGACCAAATTTTCGGGGCGTTTTGTTAAACATGTAAAATACCTCTAAAGAAATCCTCATTTTCAAGTAGTTTAACGCCCAAGCTTATTCTATAGCATAAATTAGAGGATGAATTTAGTCATAAAATCTACCGTTTTACGAAATCCACCTTTTCAAAATTAGACTGTCCGGCGAAGGGTTAAGATATTTGTTCAGCAAAAATTGATGGATTAAGTCGAGTGAGCTATTTTAGCACCTTTTCATGATAGATCAAGCCGATTTGTTTGACAATTTGGCTGATTTTTTGTGGTTTATAAAACCAACAGAAAGTTATTTTGAATTAGCTTTCTAATCATATGCTCAGAAATGCTTTACAGATTAAGGTAATGGAACTTTTTTTTCACAAGTTCAACTCGCTCGTGTAAAGGTTGAGCCAGAAAACTTCAAATAAGATTAAAATTGGCATGTATAAAATGGAAAGAGATATAAAGACACACTTTTCCTACGTGACCACCTTCTATGGCATAAATTGCTCAAAGACAATTTTAGTTTTTGGAGATAGACAGCTATAAAATAGTTATGTAGCGTTGTTCATCTTTTTTTGATTTTTTGAGCTTATTTGACGATCAGTCCGCTCCTAGCTTCAAAAATCTAAAATTACATTTTGCATTTTCCAAAAAAAAAGGTTGTTCGAATAAAAAGCAATACGAAGCAAATGAAAAATTAATCGATAGTTTTCTTAACGTTTTAATACTATCACAGGTCAATGTTGATCACTGATGGCGCTAGAGTTACAACTTTAAAATACCGTGAAAAATGTATTTTGGCTCTAGCGCCACCTTTTATCAATAATAACCTATACTTTGAAATGATCTATAGAAAACAGCCGATTTTGCATCTTAAAGTGGTATAAAATTTTGAGATTATTCAGCTTTCAAACTTTAGCTAACATAGCCGTTAAACTATCAACTAATAAACAATTTGCATACGTTACATCTGGTCAAAACAGTGAAAATTTGAGTTTCTTAACGAACTTTTGAACCAAAAACTAGATAAAATCGCATTAACCTTGATTCAACTCGTAGGCCAGTCCTTAATCTTTTGAGGCCAAATTTACCCTCATTTCAGTATTCATTATGTATACAAAAATCGAAAATATTTATCTTTTGAATCCATCTTCAAGATCATTAATTCCCCGTTTCCCGTTATTAACAATTTATGGGAAAATTAGAAGTCTGTTTACAGCATCGTTCAAATTTTATTTAGATTACCCTAATAAGCAGCAAACCACACAATTTATAACTTATACCATTTTGAAATATAGCAACCAAAAGTTATCGAACTTTTTTTCCGAGAATCTCGGTCCAAGATATTCTAAAACCGGAAATTTACAAAATTATAAAAATTTTAAAAAAGTTTTGAAAGAAGTGTTCAAAAAATAAATTTTGGATTGAACCTCGAAATTTTTTACAAAAAAACCTGTCAAAACGGCTAAGGCCTTTTTATCACAACTTTGACGTTCGTTTCCCCAATGTTTTGTAGAAAACAATCATTTTATATTAGATTTAAAAAGATTCCTTCCCCATAAAATATCTGTTAACCCCCTCACACCCTTTGACTATCTAAAGGCAAAAAAAATTTCGGGAGCCAAAACAGCGCAGAAATAACATCGTCACAGACCTTCAATTCAAATAAGTCATAGAGTTTGCAATTTCATTTCCAAAAATATTGTTCTAAATTCTATACACGATATTCACGATTAGCCTCTCGAAAGTTATTTTTTCCTACTTTTTTAAAGGATTTTCGCAAAAATTTCCTAAAAAATTAATTGTGTGAAAACGATACATAATATATAAATTCTGAGGAAGCCAGTTTTTAGGAAAGTACTTTAGAATTTTTTTGATATAAGTTTATTTTATCTGCAGTCTTTATACGGAAGATAATTTTTTCACAAGTGATTTTTATGAAACTCAAAATAATGAAAAAAAAATATTTTCAAACAATTAATTTTCGAGGGAATTGAACGGCAATTTGATCCAAATTAAGCCGACAAAGACAAATCGATCAAATGTAGAACATGAGGTGGTACTGATTTTGAGTTTTCAGCCGATTAGCAATATTTTTCACATTTTGCTGCATATATTTTGACGCGCGGTGATATGAATAATTGTATTGTAAGCGATCGAGATATCATATTTCAAATTTTAGATCCGCTATAAATAGCTACAGTTTCACTTGTAAATTTGTAACTTATATGTCATTGCAAAAAATTTATTGTTTTTCAAGAAATACAAGGTGAGTGAACCTCTTTTTTCTCTCGCAGTTATTTGGTTTACAAACTTCGAAATTTTCAAATGTTACTTGTTATTTACTTAATTCTATCCTTGATCTTAATCAGTGACAAATAAGTAAATTGATATCTTTTCCAGTTTTTCCGTGATAAGCATAAAAATATTTTTAATAAATTACAATAAGTAAAAAAACGCTCAAAGAAGTGCCTTGAGATAGGCTTTTGGGTGTGAGGCGAAGTTCTCGTTTCTGGGTGTGAGGAGGTTAAACGATTTTTTATGACGCATTTAATTTTTTACAAAAAATCGAACAGAAAAAAAGTTTTGGGTACCGCCACCCGATTTTTTAGTTGGACCAAAAACTGCCTGAATTTCATTTTCTTGTGGTGAAAATAAAGAAAAAATTGCTCCCAATTTTTTTTAATTTCTAAACTTTTGAGGGTTATTTCGAGAACATCTGAGAAAATCAGTTTTGACCTCGGACACTCTATGCAACATTGACTTTGCTTATCTTTCAATTCAACCCGTATTAACCTGTCGAAAAAAACTTTAAACTTTTCGACATCGGAGCCAAAAAGTTTTGGGGAAGTTCTCAACATAATGCCTCTGCCCCTCGTAATTGAGACATTTTGAGCCTGATTCTCAGACTTAAGAAGGCGGCAAAAAGTGCTGTGAACCTGTTTTATAAGATTAAGGGAGATCCAGTGACGTACAATTAATCTCCCATCAATTCGCCGGTTATTTCATTTAAACATATTTGGCTTCGTGGGATATTAATTTATTTATTTCGAATAAAAAATTTCAACCCCTTTCGAAGTGTCATGTTTTTAAATTTTTTTTGAACTTGATAAGTCTATATTTTTCAGTAATTTCAAATGTAAGAAATAAAAAAAACGGTATAATACCCTTTGATTCTGATTATTCAAGCCTCAAATGGTACTTTTCACAAGTTTTTAACCAATCTGGATTCGGCAAAAAATAGTATAGAAAAAAATAAAACAATTCAATTGTCAAAAATAGTAAATTTCTTAATAAAGAGGTTCTCCATGTTAATTTTCATGCACAAATAAAGTTTCTTTTTTTGGTAAATTTGATAAAAAATATCATGTATGGGTTAATCGGGTTCTACTTTTTAAACGATTTTCATTGTGTTTTTTAACTTATACCGTGAAGTTGATGAAAATGGGTAGAAGGTATTATTTTTGAAATTATGAGTCATCTTGAGAAAAGAGGACAACAGGTTGACCAATGAGCTCGCTTGATAAGCGAAGATATTTCTTATTATGAAGTAAAATCTTGTTTAAAAATCAAATTAAATAAATGAAAACGCGCCAAAAAAGATAAAATTTGATTACTGATGGTCGGTTATGGTATAAAATCAAAAAAAATTATTAAAATTCAATTTAGTCAAAAAGACATTTTATTACTCAATCAAAAAGCTAGAGAAAACAAACGCGCTCATTGGTTGGTGAAAACTTAAGAAAGACCTCTCTTTAAAGCCATTTCAGCTTGTGAACTCCCTCAACTGCATTGTATGTTTTTTCTGATTTTATATTTGTACAGAGAACATTAATCCGCTGGTTTTGTGTGTGTTTTCGGACCTTTCGAGATAATTTTTAACTTTCAAAACAAAAGTTCGTTATTTTCCAAAAAACGCTCTGGGACTTAGGGTAATCCGTTAAGTTATCTTCTCAGTAATTTGATACTGTTGCAGGCTAATATAAATACATCTGGTGGTTTGGTATCTTACGTGGCGAATTTCAGCCTCGTGATATACACTTCTTATTCAGTATTCAGCATGAAAACAAGATATTATGCGAATAAATTTACGGAACGTTTTACAATCACGAAAAACCACTCTTTTGATAAGCAATATTAGAAAATTTTGAGTACGACCCTACTTTAGTTACGCCCAGAAACACACTTTAACACCCGGTAACAAGTTCTCACTTTTCGAAACATTATTTTCGAGGTCAAAAAATTTCCATAAATTATTCATCGAGGTCTGAAACTAAGCGCAAATTACGAAACTATCAAATTTTTCAAAAATGATAAAAATTCATTTGAGATATTTTTGAGATAAGTGTGAATAGGGGATATATACAGCATGTAACGTTTTTGCTTTCTTCTTTCCAATTTGGATAAATATGATTTCCACCGTTTTGATTGGTTAAACGACCAAAATTGATCGTTCTCATAGGCGGATAGCAAATTATGCAAATTGGAAAAGAGAAACCAAAAACGTTAAATGCTGTTTATAGAGTGAGAATATTCTGATGTGAAATCTGAAAGCACTTGCTAGATCCCACATGCTAAAAAAAACGGTAACATTTTTGTTATTAATAAAATCACATTAACCATTCACAAAAAACCTATGCAACTCTAATCTTGGAGACCGTTTCTACGAATAAAAAAGGCAAAGGCAAATCAACCAATCAGCAGCATTCTCAAGCTAAGTTGATAGTCAGGTGCTATCGAAAACTACCGCGCAATAAATGGTCTCCCAGATTAAAAGTTTAGTGAGATGACACTTTCCGAAGTAAGTTGTCACTTTTCGAAATGAGTAGACAATTATGGAATTTATTCACAAAATTAAATCAAATAATTGATATAGGCAGGCTTTTATTTAAAATGAACGCATTTTCAAAAACCGTAGATTCTCTATGATAATAATAGTTGTATTGTTAATTTTATTCACTTTTGTTAAAACTACTTTTTTTCGCTCAAATCGTTGAAAAAAAATTGTTATTTTTTATTTTTATTTTAGTTGCCACAAGAATGTCGCTTTATCTAAAAATTGTAAAATTACCCTAAATGAGTTTGTAATTGATATATCTAATGATGGAACTTATAAAATTTAGAGTCGAAATTAAATCTATTTTGAAGCGACCTGAAATTCCCACACTCACAATTTTTATTTTTATTTTACTATGTATTGTGACATTGAGTCGCTCGTGAAATTTAAACTTTCTGTAAAGTGTGGTTAGTAAAATTTTTACTTTATAGTTTTTTTTGAGAAGTTTTGGCTTAAAAAGTCGTCATTTTATAGATATTTTATAAAGAATCAAATGCACATCGGAAACTTATTCAACTCAAACCAAATAATAAAAATTAACTAAATTTTTCGATTATTTTAACTAATATTCTCTGTTTTCGAAAAAATATTCGGAAAAAAATTTTCTGAGAGCGCAATTTTCGAAAAATACGCAAGAAAAAATTTTCGGAAGATTAATGTCTGAATTAATATAAAATTTTAAGAAAAACTACACAAATTGATAATAAAAATTTCCAAAAATTGTTAGTTAAGATAAAAAATCGGACTTATATTCAATTCAGCAGACAGATTTTTCAGCATGAGACTTTTTCAAATATTTATAAAAAAATTTCAGACAATTACGTGCGACCCAGTGAAATTAACGCATAAAATTATGTCAAGCATTTTAGAAATGACAAGTTTCTATTTTTTATTTCTGAACATGAAATCTAAAATGTCAAATTTTTCGAAATGGAATCCAAATTTTTTTATTCGGCCAAGCTACACGATTGACTTTCCTGCCACATGGTTAAGAAAAGGGCAGCCTGGGACAAATGTGGACAATTGAGGAGCCAAGTGTAAATTAAACTTACTGGGTAAAATAATTTTTTTTCGACCAGCTATTGCATAGTTAACGACATATTTAGAAAATGTTTTGGTCATTGTGATTATCATGTTTTTTTTCAATTATTTTCACGCTCCTGACAGAAATTTCACGGATAAGCCACTCCTTAGTTTATTGCTTTTATCATCCAAAGAAATCGAAAAAATAATCGAAAACTTTTTCATCTTCAGTTATCTAAGAGTTGATTAATCAAAAATTGAACAAAGAATCTTTTTTGGCTCGTTTGCATTCACTATCAAATTTGACTACAAAATATTTTTCCCACGCACATAGAAAACATTTGGACCGGTGGTATTTAAAACAAAAACGTATTCATTTTTTACAATAAAAACGCAAAAAGTAGATTGCGATTTTTTTGTAATAATAAACATATTTTACTATCGAAAATTTTTAGTTTCAAAAATTTGCCTTAAAGAAATCTTTTTTTGTATTCAACATAAAAAAGGGTGAATTCAAAAGAATAGTTTTAAAACTTGATTGAATTTTTGATCAATAATCTTCAAATAAAGTGTTATTAAATTTGTAAAAAATTTGGTATTTCAAAAAATGTGCCCATCGTTTGAAAACGTACTTTTCCGGCGTGGAAGAAATAATTCACATACAGCCTATTTGAATCGATTTTTTCTTTAATTAAGGATTTTTTTCAAAAAATCGAATTTTTTCAAATACAGCTGATTCAATTTTTTTAAGATCAGTTAAACGATTTAATGTTAACCATAGAAAAGTTTGGGTATAAAAATTTGTTTTCATGAAAATGGTATTCAGCTATTGCGGTATACAATTGTGTTAAAAACCTATATTTTTTAAATATTTTGCATTTGTTTGATGTCAAAAAAAACTTGAATAAATCTCCATGAATTAAAAGAATATTGAATATTAAAAATTGATTTTAGTCCTAATAAACTTAAGTTTATTTATTTTTGCACCAGGCGACCCTCTTATTACATGATTAAATTCGAGAAAACATTTTATTTTTGATGTTTTAAAATTTACCTTGCTATCATTCTTCTGAATATTTTTCGTTTCCAAATTTCTCTTTTCTATGTTTTTCTCTCTAATCCGCATTTAGATTTTTAGGTTTTATTTTCAAAAATTCTTTATTCCATATTTTCGTATTCTCTCCAGTTTTTTCTTTGTTTTTTCGATTTTTACCACAAAAATATACAAAATTAAAATTTGTTTAGGTATAAAGCGCTATGTGACATATAATATGGGGTTTTGAGCGGGGCAAGAAAGAGATGTTCTCCGTCGGTATTATACTAGACAGTTTTTGCTGCTTGGCGTAAGCGGTGGCGCAAATTTTTACTCCACCAAACCCATCCCCTTAATGGTAGTGAAGCATATTTCACCAAAATTTCTTGCAGCTCTCTAGCGCCACGAGGACACGGTGAGCGAGGGCTTTGTACTATTAAAATTTACTACAGAATTAAAGGAGGTTGATAGTAAAAATTGAGACGATGATAATGTTTGGAATTTTTTTGTTTAAAATTTTCGAACGAAAATAAACTACAGTCCTCATTGAAGACTCCTGAATCTCTTACTGGTATACCGAATCGGTATTACCGATTACAGGTTTTTATATAATTTGGCTTCGAAAACGATTCATCCGATGAATGCCTTAGATAGCTCAAACTAAGCACAACTATTCAGGGAAAAATAACTTAAAGATGGTCCTAATCAGATGATTTTTTCCAATTTTTAAAACAAAAACTGATAACTAAACAATTTCAGTAATCTATGAAAAAAATGGTCCGATTCACAAAATAAGTTTGTTTAGTTTCAGTTATCTAAGAACTACATCAGATGAGTCGTTTTCAAAAGCTAAATTATATGAAAAAATTTTGCTAAAATAATAGCTGATATGTGCCAGGAGGACCCGTAATCGATAACCCTCACTGGTACAAACTCCCTAACTGATAAACTGTTTGAAGATGTTCAATATGCCCCTTACTCGTATTTTAGTCACAGGTTTCTGATGGTCGCTCCCATTCCGTTTTCTAAAGAAGACTACCGATACGATCCAATTTTTTGTTGGATCCAACGATCCGATCCAAAAATTCAAACGTGCCAATTCTTGGTGCTCTCCTCTCTTGCAACCTTTTCGGGGTTTTAGCGCGTGTTCAAATTCCACTAATCTCAGTGACTGTCTTGGTTATGATAGTAGGCAAGGGTGCTTGATATTGGGAGCGCCAAAGTTGATTGAAGCGCAATTACTAAGGCAATCACTAACACAAACACTTAGTCAACATCAGTGGGATTCGAACACGCAATAGAAGTAAACCGCTATAAAAATAAACTTCATTTTCAAGATTCACTTAGGTTGAAAAAAAATATTGTCTAAAATATTTTTTCTCTCTCGAAATTTTTTTTAGTTTATTATATTTTCAAATTTGCAAGGTAAATACTTTTGTCCCAATGTTTATAAAAAAAATATTTAGCCAATTACTAAAATGCACTTATCAAGGACAGGGATCGGCATGAAGAACAAAAAACATATTGGATCAGATCGGATCGAAGAGGGGTAAAATAAAAACTATATTGGATCGTATCGTATAATACGATTTGAAGGGAGGTAAAATTTTAACTGTATTGGATCGGATCATTACCGTTTATCGTATCGAATATCGTAAAATACCTAATGCTGCATTAGTAATGCGATAACTGTTCGATTATGCAATTATTTAGCTGAGCAAGAAACCGTTTTTCGATATCAAACATTATTTATTTTACCTCAATTTAAATAAATTTCTTAAAATAGTTTAAAGCCCATAATTACGATCACCTGGGACCAGATCAACCCTAAAAAATATTTGAGGTTTTTTCCTGAATAAAATAAAAAACCAGTTTTAAGACTATAATTTACGCATTAGCATAAGGATTCGAACATCCTCAACGGAGATTTCAAAACCACTTATGTCACTCATGGACTATAATTTCATCAAAAATTGACAATAGCTGGCTCAAATTTTCATTTGAATTAAAAGTTTTTTCTACAGAAAAATAATATTTTTGACTGTGATTCGGTGCTTAATTTTTTCAAATCTTATAAAAATTTGAACACAAAACTCAAAAATTTATTATTTGTACTCTGTTTTTTCAAAAAAAATGTAGGGGATGTATGTGCTAAATGTTGGTATATTTCAAATGATTTGAAATTGGGTCAGGCTATGATTTACATTAAAGATAATTAAAAATACGAAACATCACGCGATTTTTGTCCCGAAATAGTTCTTCATCATGATAGAAAAAAATTATTATAACTCAGGCATCGTACATTACGATTCGTAATCAATGTGTTTTATCATGATTCAATTCATGGTTTAAAATTTGTTCATCAGAAGTAAATTACGAACAAAAGTCGTAATTTAATTGATCTTCCATAAAATTCAAACGAAAAAATCCACGATCATTTTTGGCTGGTTTCAGATATGGCAAAACCGTTTAAATGTGCACAAAGGGTGAACATTATTTCGGGTTTTATAAATAAATAATTTTCTATGTTTATCGATAAGAAGAAGCTTTTTTATCATACGAACCATTTCCCCGTTTTCTGCAACCATAAATAAATGAAACAACGTAAATACAAATGGGAAGGAAGGGACCGTTTCAAAATGTAAATAAAATCGCCAACCTTCAAGTTTAGGAAATGGCAAAAGTTAATTGGAAATTAAAGATAGGGCGTGAAATGTATCTGTTCATATAAATAATAAAGTTGACGTTCAAATGAGTAAATTTTGAACTTTCCATTTTGAGGAAATATATCGATTACGGGTGATACTGAAACATATTAGCTAGTTTTTTGAGTCGGTGTCTAGTGTACCCATTTGGGTCCGCTAAGCACGCCCGTGCTTTCCGTACCTAAATTGATCTGTATTATTTTTATTTAGGTCAATTTGGGTACGGTAAGCACGGACGTGCTTAGCGTACCCAAACTGGTCTTAATGAAAAATATGTTGTGAAAACGCAACGTCATGATTATGCGTCACAGTGGTAGGCATAACTTATGGCACTTTATCACACTTTTGTAAATATCCCAGCTCTGATTAGCAAACGTAAAGTGTTTTAAATAGTAGGGCCGGGATATTTACAAAAGTGTGATGAAGGGATATATAATATATCCCTTCATCACACTTTTATAAATATCCCGGCCCTACTATTTAAAACACTCTACGTTTGCTAATCAGAGCTGGGATATTTACAAAAGTGTGATAAAGTGGCATAAGTTATGCCTACCACTGTGACGCATATATCATATATTGTAAAACCTTATAAGGGGTCCTTATATTTCCGGACAGATTGTGCGGGAGGAAGTTAATCGCAGAATGTTTCTCGCAATTAAATGTTTCTGATATCCCTTTAGAAAGAAGATTGTTATTTTCTGGTTTCGTCTAATACATTATGTGCGTTAAGGAAGTGGGCATCGATATCTCAGCTTCACGTATAATCTTTTCTGATACACCTATTTTGTAAAGAATTTTTTGCCAAGTTTTTCCACTTATAAGATTTTTTTTGGTTTTGAGATTTTTTGAAAGAAAAGTCGTTTTTTCGGGGGTTGAAATTAAAGGGTAAATTGTAGATTTCTGTTCTCATTTCTACAATTGTGTCAATTTCAAATTGGCGATCAAAAGCCAATTGTAGCTTTGAGCCACCCACGCTTATTGAGCCGCGGCCCAAAAGTCAAAAGATAACTCACGTAGATAAAACTTTCTTAATT
>SCLH01000025.1:98157-113358 GCA_004367855.1 Oikopleura vanhoeffeni
GATTTGAGTGTGTTAACAATACACAAATTTTTGAAGGGAAACTATGTGGGTGATGACTAGTCGTGTAGCCTGGCACCTGTTTACCACGATAGTTTGCCAATATATGAGCAATTTTTATGACCAATGAGGAAGAGCCTAATTTTTAGAAATTAAGTTTATTGATTATATTTCTATGTATTTTGCAATAAAATATTTTTTCAGAAATTTAACAGATAAAAATTTGAATAAACAGATGAAAATTGATGATTTTGGTAATTAACACTTAATTAAAATTTGTGAAAATTATGAATCACAAGTAGCAGCTCTTAATCCGAGTGGTACTTTCTGTGAATTTGATGTAATCCTTCTTGGCACGGTCTGTTGGTGTTTTTCACAAAAAATGTGAAAACATCAGACTCTTCAGCGAAATTTTCGGAGCAAAATGTGCAGGATTCGGATTTTTCTCCGGCTAGTCTTTGCAACGATTTGACGTATCGTTTAAATTTTTTGGCTTGTAATCGAGATGCTTCTGTTGCCCGGCCACTCGTTCTGGTACTAGCAGTATTTAAAAACTGTTTGAAAATACCGTCATCCATGATATCACGAATTTCCGCCCTTAAAACTTGAGTTTGAGATGAATAATTTCCAGTAAGGGCAAATCGAGCTTTCACAAAAGGACCAATTTTTTCTTGCTTGTTTTTGGGTATTATCGAACCGATTTTTTTATGTCGAATTCTGTAATCGCATNGAGACAAGAAATCTACAATTTATATTATTATAAAAAATAATATTTAGCATAATATTAATGATAATATTATTAATTCGTTATTTAATTAATGATTAATAATTATTGACTTACATATGTAGAAAATAGTATATAAGTATTGAATTACTGAATTTTGAAGTTTTTAAATTTTATTTATTTAAAAATTTTGAAACTTATTTTGTAATAATCAGAAAAACTCTTAAATGTTTTCTTTCATTGTTAAATAGCAGTAATCTCGACAAACATCAACATATTTTTAATCATAAAAATGTGAAAAACAGTTTTCCTGGTACTAAACAGACCTATTATTAATCAAATTAGTAGTTTAAAAAGTACACTTGAATCGTATTTTTAATTAGTAACAACAATGAGACAGTTGAATTAATTAACTTCTGAACTAACAAAATTATTATTAGCTTGAAAATGAAATATTTAAACGTTGCTTTAAATAAATAAATAACTTTTTGAAACTGTTTAAAATGCAAAAAAAACGGAATAATCAGCAAATAATTTTCAGCTGAAAAACAAACAGTTTTTGAAAAATGACCAGATTTTGAAGCAATTAAAATTTGTTCAATTTCCTTAGTTCCAAGGTCGCTTTTCAAACTAAAAAATAAAAAAATTGGTATATATTCAACCGCGGTTAACCGGCCAATTGGTAAACTAAAAAAGGCTTTTACCTCAGAAAAATGTCAAATGTGGTTCAAGGCGACAACGGCCATTCCTATTATGACAAAAAATAAATATCCCACTTCCGAATCGGAAAATGTCAACTATCTTTTCACAATGAAAAAAATACTAAAACTTGGTCTACACCCTTTATTGGCTGTTTTGGGTTATTTTATGTTTATATAATACGTTTCCGGTCCGAGAAACTTTTGTATTTTTCAGACTTTCGTCAAGGCTGTTCGAGATTTATTTCATAACTAGAAAAAATAAATTAATAATTTATTTTAATTGCAACGTTTCTCTATTCGCATTTTCAAGATTATCAAAATATCAATGTCAAAGTTTCAAAACTACAAAAAAACAAAACATAGAAAAGTTTAACTTAATCGACTGAAATAGTGGGCAAATTTATAAAAATGCATGAAAAATTAGAAATGGCATATAACGAAGAATTAATTTTGTATTTTAAATATGATATTCAAAGTTTTATTTTTATTCGTAGAAATTTCAGCCGATCCGCAACAATGAGTTTTTTCATTTTTATCGACAAATTATAGAAAAAAATGGTGCAAAATGTCTCTCTTGAAAACATCAGTCGTATCATATAAAATAGATGTAATTCATAATGCATAATTATGATTGGTCAAATTTAAACCAATCAGATTAGTTCATTTTTCATGAAGGAAGTGGTTTTTCGAGAATGAATCAAGAAACGGCGTGAACACAATTTTTAAGCTTGAGATGTCCGATGGAAACGCATAATCTACACTAAAAAAAAATTGCATTCAAATAATTTATTTTCGAAGGACTTCAAATACTAATTCGCTATAAAATAATAATTAACGGTCAGGAAAATTCGAAGTTTAAATTTTGAACTAAATTTATTTCAACCTCAAAACCCGTAAAATATTTTTGTTGAACATAATGTACAACAAAAACATGTTCCAAGTCTTGTAGTCCTAATAAATCTAGCTAAACTCTTCTGGTCCAATATTTAATAGGCACATCCTCACGTTTTATGAATACTCAAAGCAAAACACAGGTGTTTCTGGAGAAAAAATATTGTTAATTTATAAATTTGAGTTTTTTCCCCAAATGAGTATAAATAAAGTTTAATTATTTTATGAAATTTCGCTAATTTTTTTACATATTTTTTCTGACCAAAGTGAATATAGTAAATAGGATGTTCAAACCGTTCACATTTCGAATTTCGGAACGTTATTCAGCCAAATTGTTAGATGGCTAAATTTGAAATTCATACATTTTTTGATATATTGCCAACTTTTAGAATTAATAGTCTATATTTACCTTCTTGAGACTTTTGGCTTCAAAAAACCACGTTATTCTGCCGCAATTATGTTCGTCTAGAGCCTCTAATTTTATATTCAAAATGATATATTCTTCAACCTACAAAAATTACCAAAAAAATGAATGTTGATTAGGAATGAAGCTTCATTTTTTAAAAATGTGGTCGCCAGCTGAGAAATTTCAAAACTATTTTGAGCTCGGTTTTTTTGCCGTTCTACGTTCATTCCAAAATTTTTCAGCTGCACCTAAATTGTCTGAAAGAATAATATATCGAAACCAGAAATCGTAAAAGTAGTAAAGTAACCGACAATCTGCATTTATTCTTTGTAATTACCGTATTTTAAATACCGTAATTAACCCTATAAATCATTCTTAGTCAGATTTTCAGGTTTCACTGCAATAAACGTTCTGCTCATTCTGCAAAAATTCTAGTGATTAAAGAACGAGTTAGGCTGTCCGCGAAAAAACAAAAAATCTCAAATTTTATCAAAATTACTCTTCAAATTTCAGACATTTTTCAGACAAGAAAATAATTGATTTGATTTTTTCAGGACATTTTTTAAGAAACAAAAAATTAAAAAAAAATTTTCTCTGGTTTTTAATCCAAAGCAATGAAAATCTTCTAAGGTAGACGAAATGAGATATTCGCTATATTTTATTTTTGGCTTCATACGGAAAAAATAAGCAAAAAAATTAATTTTTGCCATTTTGCATGTTTTCCGGTTTTTCGATAATGAAAAAATGCCAAAACGTGATAATAAACAAATGTTTAAATATATATATATATTCACAATGAACACAAAAAATATTCTGAATACTTAGCCAAAATAAGGGATTTTGATTGATGAACATTTTCGTCAACTTTAGGTATGATAAGGGCCCGTAGGTATCCAGTATGTAATTTTTTGTTCCCTTTGTTCCAATTTGAATAAATCTGAATTCCACCGTTTTGATTGGTTCAGTCTGGAAAAAACGTGGGTATTTGCCAAAATTGATTCTTCTCATTGGCGGATAGCAAATTATCCAAATTGAAAAAAAAGGAGCAAAAACGCTACATACTGTAATTCATGCTATCTTTAAAAATCCTTATCGTTAATTTTTGCCGTTTTACGGACAGCCTAAAACGAGTTGATTAACGAAAATGAAACCTTCGTTTAACCATCAGGGACTACTTGTAGAGCATAGAATTGTTGTGCATTTTAAATTGCATTAAAAGATGGTGTTTAAAAACACTGTTGCTCAGCTAGCTGATGAAATCTTTCTTGCGAATTTGAGGCTTCACTGTAAAAGTATTGTTTTTTCCATTTGAAAATCAATCTTGTGTAAAAAACTCTTGACTACGTGTATTATCGGTTGTATAAACTATGTGCCAACTTGCACAAAATTCTTAAGAACTTTGAATATTTTGATAGCACATCTGCTCCTTCGATTTCAATTAAAATTTTGTCATAAATGTCATCATCACGACCAAATTTTCGGGGCGTTTTGTTAAACATGTAAAATACCTCTAAAGAAATCCTCATTTTCAAGTAGTTTAACGCCCAAGCTTATTCTATAGCATAAATTAGAGGATGAATTTAGTCATAAAATCTACCGTTTTACGAAATCCACCTTTTCAAAATTAGACTGTCCGGCGAAGGGTTAAGATATTTGTTCAGCAAAAATTGATGGATTAAGTCGAGTGAGCTATTTTAGCACCTTTTCATGATAGATCAAGCCGATTTGTTTGACAATTTGGCTGATTTTTTGTGGTTTATAAAACCAACAGAAAGTTATTTTGAATTAGCTTTCTAATCATATGCTCAGAAATGCTTTACAGATTAAGGTAATGGAACTTTTTTTTCACAAGTTCAACTCGCTCGTGTAAAGGTTGAGCCAGAAAACTTCAAATAAGATTAAAATTGGCATGTATAAAATGGAAAGAGATATAAAGACACACTTTTCCTACGTGACCACCTTCTATGGCATAAATTGCTCAAAGACAATTTTAGTTTTTGGAGATAGACAGCTATAAAATAGTTATGTAGCGTTGTTCATCTTTTTTTGATTTTTTGAGCTTATTTGACGATCAGTCCGCTCCTAGCTTCAAAAATCTAAAATTACATTTTGCATTTTCCAAAAAAAAAGGTTGTTCGAATAAAAAGCAATACGAAGCAAATGAAAAATTAATCGATAGTTTTCTTAACGTTTTAATACTATCACAGGTCAATGTTGATCACTGATGGCGCTAGAGTTACAACTTTAAAATACCGTGAAAAATGTATTTTGGCTCTAGCGCCACCTTTTATCAATAATAACCTATACTTTGAAATGATCTATAGAAAACAGCCGATTTTGCATCTTAAAGTGGTATAAAATTTTGAGATTATTCAGCTTTCAAACTTTAGCTAACATAGCCGTTAAACTATCAACTAATAAACAATTTGCATACGTTACATCTGGTCAAAACAGTGAAAATTTGAGTTTCTTAACGAACTTTTGAACCAAAAACTAGATAAAATCGCATTAACCTTGATTCAACTCGTAGGCCAGTCCTTAATCTTTTGAGGCCAAATTTACCCTCATTTCAGTATTCATTATGTATACAAAAATCGAAAATATTTATCTTTTGAATCCATCTTCAAGATCATTAATTCCCCGTTTCCCGTTATTAACAATTTATGGGAAAATTAGAAGTCTGTTTACAGCATCGTTCAAATTTTATTTAGATTACCCTAATAAGCAGCAAACCACACAATTTATAACTTATACCATTTTGAAATATAGCAACCAAAAGTTATCGAACTTTTTTTCCGAGAATCTCGGTCCAAGATATTCTAAAACCGGAAATTTACAAAATTATAAAAATTTTAAAAAAGTTTTGAAAGAAGTGTTCAAAAAATAAATTTTGGATTGAACCTCGAAATTTTTTACAAAAAAACCTGTCAAAACGGCTAAGGCCTTTTTATCACAACTTTGACGTTCGTTTCCCCAATGTTTTGTAGAAAACAATCATTTTATATTAGATTTAAAAAGATTCCTTCCCCATAAAATATCTGTTAACCCCCTCACACCCTTTGACTATCTAAAGGCAAAAAAAATTTCGGGAGCCAAAACAGCGCAGAAATAACATCGTCACAGACCTTCAATTCAAATAAGTCATAGAGTTTGCAATTTCATTTCCAAAAATATTGTTCTAAATTCTATACACGATATTCACGATTAGCCTCTCGAAAGTTATTTTTTCCTACTTTTTTAAAGGATTTTCGCAAAAATTTCCTAAAAAATTAATTGTGTGAAAACGATACATAATATATAAATTCTGAGGAAGCCAGTTTTTAGGAAAGTACTTTAGAATTTTTTTGATATAAGTTTATTTTATCTGCAGTCTTTATACGGAAGATAATTTTTTCACAAGTGATTTTTATGAAACTCAAAATAATGAAAAAAAAATATTTTCAAACAATTAATTTTCGAGGGAATTGAACGGCAATTTGATCCAAATTAAGCCGACAAAGACAAATCGATCAAATGTAGAACATGAGGTGGTACTGATTTTGAGTTTTCAGCCGATTAGCAATATTTTTCACATTTTGCTGCATATATTTTGACGCGCGGTGATATGAATAATTGTATTGTAAGCGATCGAGATATCATATTTCAAATTTTAGATCCGCTATAAATAGCTACAGTTTCACTTGTAAATTTGTAACTTATATGTCATTGCAAAAAATTTATTGTTTTTCAAGAAATACAAGGTGAGTGAACCTCTTTTTTCTCTCGCAGTTATTTGGTTTACAAACTTCGAAATTTTCAAATGTTACTTGTTATTTACTTAATTCTATCCTTGATCTTAATCAGTGACAAATAAGTAAATTGATATCTTTTCCAGTTTTTCCGTGATAAGCATAAAAATATTTTTAATAAATTACAATAAGTAAAAAAACGCTCAAAGAAGTGCCTTGAGATAGGCTTTTGGGTGTGAGGCGAAGTTCTCGTTTCTGGGTGTGAGGAGGTTAAACGATTTTTTATGACGCATTTAATTTTTTACAAAAAATCGAACAGAAAAAAAGTTTTGGGTACCGCCACCCGATTTTTTAGTTGGACCAAAAACTGCCTGAATTTCATTTTCTTGTGGTGAAAATAAAGAAAAAATTGCTCCCAATTTTTTTTAATTTCTAAACTTTTGAGGGTTATTTCGAGAACATCTGAGAAAATCAGTTTTGACCTCGGACACTCTATGCAACATTGACTTTGCTTATCTTTCAATTCAACCCGTATTAACCTGTCGAAAAAAACTTTAAACTTTTCGACATCGGAGCCAAAAAGTTTTGGGGAAGTTCTCAACATAATGCCTCTGCCCCTCGTAATTGAGACATTTTGAGCCTGATTCTCAGACTTAAGAAGGCGGCAAAAAGTGCTGTGAACCTGTTTTATAAGATTAAGGGAGATCCAGTGACGTACAATTAATCTCCCATCAATTCGCCGGTTATTTCATTTAAACATATTTGGCTTCGTGGGATATTAATTTATTTATTTCGAATAAAAAATTTCAACCCCTTTCGAAGTGTCATGTTTTTAAATTTTTTTTGAACTTGATAAGTCTATATTTTTCAGTAATTTCAAATGTAAGAAATAAAAAAAACGGTATAATACCCTTTGATTCTGATTATTCAAGCCTCAAATGGTACTTTTCACAAGTTTTTAACCAATCTGGATTCGGCAAAAAATAGTATAGAAAAAAATAAAACAATTCAATTGTCAAAAATAGTAAATTTCTTAATAAAGAGGTTCTCCATGTTAATTTTCATGCACAAATAAAGTTTCTTTTTTTGGTAAATTTGATAAAAAATATCATGTATGGGTTAATCGGGTTCTACTTTTTAAACGATTTTCATTGTGTTTTTTAACTTATACCGTGAAGTTGATGAAAATGGGTAGAAGGTATTATTTTTGAAATTATGAGTCATCTTGAGAAAAGAGGACAACAGGTTGACCAATGAGCTCGCTTGATAAGCGAAGATATTTCTTATTATGAAGTAAAATCTTGTTTAAAAATCAAATTAAATAAATGAAAACGCGCCAAAAAAGATAAAATTTGATTACTGATGGTCGGTTATGGTATAAAATCAAAAAAAATTATTAAAATTCAATTTAGTCAAAAAGACATTTTATTACTCAATCAAAAAGCTAGAGAAAACAAACGCGCTCATTGGTTGGTGAAAACTTAAGAAAGACCTCTCTTTAAAGCCATTTCAGCTTGTGAACTCCCTCAACTGCATTGTATGTTTTTTCTGATTTTATATTTGTACAGAGAACATTAATCCGCTGGTTTTGTGTGTGTTTTCGGACCTTTCGAGATAATTTTTAACTTTCAAAACAAAAGTTCGTTATTTTCCAAAAAACGCTCTGGGACTTAGGGTAATCCGTTAAGTTATCTTCTCAGTAATTTGATACTGTTGCAGGCTAATATAAATACATCTGGTGGTTTGGTATCTTACGTGGCGAATTTCAGCCTCGTGATATACACTTCTTATTCAGTATTCAGCATGAAAACAAGATATTATGCGAATAAATTTACGGAACGTTTTACAATCACGAAAAACCACTCTTTTGATAAGCAATATTAGAAAATTTTGAGTACGACCCTACTTTAGTTACGCCCAGAAACACACTTTAACACCCGGTAACAAGTTCTCACTTTTCGAAACATTATTTTCGAGGTCAAAAAATTTCCATAAATTATTCATCGAGGTCTGAAACTAAGCGCAAATTACGAAACTATCAAATTTTTCAAAAATGATAAAAATTCATTTGAGATATTTTTGAGATAAGTGTGAATAGGGGATATATACAGCATGTAACGTTTTTGCTTTCTTCTTTCCAATTTGGATAAATATGATTTCCACCGTTTTGATTGGTTAAACGACCAAAATTGATCGTTCTCATAGGCGGATAGCAAATTATGCAAATTGGAAAAGAGAAACCAAAAACGTTAAATGCTGTTTATAGAGTGAGAATATTCTGATGTGAAATCTGAAAGCACTTGCTAGATCCCACATGCTAAAAAAAACGGTAACATTTTTGTTATTAATAAAATCACATTAACCATTCACAAAAAACCTATGCAACTCTAATCTTGGAGACCGTTTCTACGAATAAAAAAGGCAAAGGCAAATCAACCAATCAGCAGCATTCTCAAGCTAAGTTGATAGTCAGGTGCTATCGAAAACTACCGCGCAATAAATGGTCTCCCAGATTAAAAGTTTAGTGAGATGACACTTTCCGAAGTAAGTTGTCACTTTTCGAAATGAGTAGACAATTATGGAATTTATTCACAAAATTAAATCAAATAATTGATATAGGCAGGCTTTTATTTAAAATGAACGCATTTTCAAAAACCGTAGATTCTCTATGATAATAATAGTTGTATTGTTAATTTTATTCACTTTTGTTAAAACTACTTTTTTTCGCTCAAATCGTTGAAAAAAAATTGTTATTTTTTATTTTTATTTTAGTTGCCACAAGAATGTCGCTTTATCTAAAAATTGTAAAATTACCCTAAATGAGTTTGTAATTGATATATCTAATGATGGAACTTATAAAATTTAGAGTCGAAATTAAATCTATTTTGAAGCGACCTGAAATTCCCACACTCACAATTTTTATTTTTATTTTACTATGTATTGTGACATTGAGTCGCTCGTGAAATTTAAACTTTCTGTAAAGTGTGGTTAGTAAAATTTTTACTTTATAGTATTTTTTGAGAAGTTTTGTCTTAAAAAGTCGTCATTTTATAGATATTTTATAAAGAAACAAATGCACATCGGAAACTTATTCAAGTCAAACCAAATAATAAAAATTAACTAAATTTTTCGATTATTTTAACTAATATTCTCTGTTTTCGAAAAAATATTCGGAAAAAAACTTTCTGAGAGCGCAATCNTTTTAGTTGCCACAAGAATGTCGCTTTATCTAAAAATTGTAAAATTACCCTAAATGAGTTTGTAATTGATATATCTAGTGATGGAACTTATAAAATTCAGAGTCGAAATTAAATCTATTTTGAAGCGACCTGAAATTCCCACACTCACAATTTTTATTTTTATTTTACTATGTATTGTGACATTGAGTCGCTCGTGAAATTTAAACTTTCTAAAGTGTGGTTAGTAAAATTTTTACTTTATAGTATTTTTTGAGAAGTTTTGGCTTAAAAAGTCGTCATTTTATAGATATTTTATAAAGAATCAAATGCACATCGGAAACTTATTCAACTCAAACCAAATAATAAAAATTAACTAAATTTTTCGATTATTTTAACTAATATTCTCTGTTTTCGAAAAAATATTCGGAAAAAAATTTTCTGAGAGCGCAATTTTCGAAAAATACGCAAGAAAAAATTTTCGGAAGATTAATGTCTGAATTAATATAAAATTTTAAGAAAAACTACACAAATTGATAATAAAAATTTCCAAAAATTGTTAGTTAAGATAAAAAATCGGACTTATATTCAATTCAGCAGACAGATTTTTCAGCATGAGACTTTTTCAAATATTTATAAAAAAATTTCAGACAATTACGTGCGACCCAGTGAAATTAACGCATAAAATTATGTCAAGCATTTTAGAAATGACAAGTTTCTATTTTTTATTTCTGAACATGAAATCTAAAATGTCAAATTTTTCGAAATGGAATCCAAATTTTTTTATTCGGCCAAGCTACACGATTGACTTTCCTGCCACATGGTTAAGAAAAGGGCAGCCTGGGACAAATGTGGACAATTGAGGAGCCAAGTGTAAATTAAACTTACTGGGTAAAATAATTTTTTTTCGACCAGCTATTGCATAGTTAACGACATATTTAGAAAATGTTTTGGTCATTGTGATTATCATGTTTTTTTTCAATTATTTTCACGCTCCTGACAGAAATTTCACGGATAAGCCACTCCTTAGTTTATTGCTTTTATCATCCAAAGAAATCGAAAAAATAATCGAAAACTTTTTCATCTTCAGTTATCTAAGAGTTGATTAATCAAAAATTGAACAAAGAATCTTTTTTGGCTCGTTTGCATTCACTATCAAATTTGACTACAAAATATTTTTCCCACGCACATAGAAAACATTTGGACCGGTGGTATTTAAAACAAAAACGTATTCATTTTTTACAATAAAAACGCAAAAAGTAGATTGCGATTTTTTTGTAATAATAAACATATTTTACTATCGAAAATTTTTAGTTTCAAAAATTTGCCTTAAAGAAATCTTTTTTTGTATTCAACATAAAAAAGGGTGAATTCAAAAGAATAGTTTTAAAACTTGATTGAATTTTTGATCAATAATCTTCAAATAAAGTGTTATTAAATTTGTAAAAAATTTGGTATTTCAAAAAATGTGCCCATCGTTTGAAAACGTACTTTTCCGGCGTGGAAGAAATAATTCACATACAGCCTATTTGAATCGATTTTTTCTTTAATTAAGGATTTTTTTCAAAAAATCGAATTTTTTCAAATACAGCTGATTCAATTTTTTTAAGATCAGTTAAACGATTTAATGTTAACCATAGAAAAGTTTGGGTATAAAAATTTGTTTTCATGAAAATGGTATTCAGCTATTGCGGTATACAATTGTGTTAAAAACCTATATTTTTTAAATATTTTGCATTTGTTTGATGTCAAAAAAAACTTGAATAAATCTCCATGAATTAAAAGAATATTGAATATTAAAAATTGATTTTAGTCCTAATAAACTTAAGTTTATTTATTTTTGCACCAGGCGACCCTCTTATTACATGATTAAATTCGAGAAAACATTTTATTTTTGATGTTTTAAAATTTACCTTGCTATCATTCTTCTGAATATTTTTCGTTTCCAAATTTCTCTTTTCTATGTTTTTCTCTCTAATCCGCATTTAGATTTTTAGGTTTTATTTTCAAAAATTCTTTATTCCATATTTTCGTATTCTCTCCAGTTTTTTCTTTGTTTTTTCGATTTTTACCACAAAAATATACAAAATTAAAATTTGTTTAGGTATAAAGCGCTATGTGACATATAATATGGGGTTTTGAGCGGGGCAAGAAAGAGATGTTCTCCGTCGGTATTATACTAGACAGTTTTTGCTGCTTGGCGTAAGCGGTGGCGCAAATTTTTACTCCACCAAACCCATCCCCTTAATGGTAGTGAAGCATATTTCACCAAAATTTCTTGCAGCTCTCTAGCGCCACGAGGACACGGTGAGCGAGGGCTTTGTACTATTAAAATTTACTACAGAATTAAAGGAGGTTGATAGTAAAAATTGAGACGATGATAATGTTTGGAATTTTTTTGTTTAAAATTTTCGAACGAAAATAAACTACAGTCCTCATTGAAGACTCCTGAATCTCTTACTGGTATACCGAATCGGTATTACCGATTACAGGTTTTTATATAATTTGGCTTCGAAAACGATTCATCCGATGAATGCCTTAGATAGCTCAAACTAAGCACAACTATTCAGGGAAAAATAACTTAAAGATGGTCCTAATCAGATGATTTTTTCCAATTTTTAAAACAAAAACTGATAACTAAACAATTTCAGTAATCTATGAAAAAAATGGTCCGATTCACAAAATAAGTTTGTTTAGTTTCAGTTATCTAAGAACTACATCAGATGAGTCGTTTTCAAAAGCTAAATTATATGAAAAAATTTTGCTAAAATAATAGCTGATATGTGCCAGGAGGACCCGTAATCGATAACCCTCACTGGTACAAACTCCCTAACTGATAAACTGTTTGAAGATGTTCAATATGCCCCTTACTCGTATTTTAGTCACAGGTTTCTGATGGTCGCTCCCATTCCGTTTTCTAAAGAAGACTACCGATACGATCCAATTTTTTGTTGGATCCAACGATCCGATCCAAAAATTCAAACGTGCCAATTCTTGGTGCTCTCCTCTCTTGCAACCTTTTCGGGGTTTTAGCGCGTGTTCAAATTCCACTAATCTCAGTGACTGTCTTGGTTATGATAGTAGGCAAGGGTGCTTGATATTGGGAGCGCCAAAGTTGATTGAAGCGCAATTACTAAGGCAATCACTAACACAAACACTTAGTCAACATCAGTGGGATTCGAACACGCAATAGAAGTAAACCGCTATAAAAATAAACTTCATTTTCAAGATTCACTTAGGTTGAAAAAAAATATTGTCTAAAATATTTTTTCTCTCTCGAAATTTTTTTTAGTTTATTATATTTTCAAATTTGCAAGGTAAATACTTTTGTCCCAATGTTTATAAAAAAAATATTTAGCCAATTACTAAAATGCACTTATCAAGGACAGGGATCGGCATGAAGAACAAAAAACATATTGGATCAGATCGGATCGAAGAGGGGTAAAATAAAAACTATATTGGATCGTATCGTATAATACGATTTGAAGGGAGGTAAAATTTTAACTGTATTGGATCGGATCATTACCGTTTATCGTATCGAATATCGTAAAATACCTAATGCTGCATTAGTAATGCGATAACTGTTCGATTATGCAATTATTTAGCTGAGCAAGAAACCGTTTTTCGATATCAAACATTATTTATTTTACCTCAATTTAAATAAATTTCTTAAAATAGTTTAAAGCCCATAATTACGATCACCTGGGACCAGATCAACCCTAAAAAATATTTGAGGTTTTTTCCTGAATAAAATAAAAAACCAGTTTTAAGACTATAATTTACGCATTAGCATAAGGATTCGAACATCCTCAACGGAGATTTCAAAACCACTTATGTCACTCATGGACTATAATTTCATCAAAAATTGACAATAGCTGGCTCAAATTTTCATTTGAATTAAAAGTTTTTTCTACAGAAAAATAATATTTTTGACTGTGATTCGGTGCTTAATTTTTTCAAATCTTATAAAAATTTGAACACAAAACTCAAAAATTTATTATTTGTACTCTGTTTTTTCAAAAAAAATGTAGGGGATGTATGTGCTAAATGTTGGTATATTTCAAATGATTTGAAATTGGGTCAGGCTATGATTTACATTAAAGATAATTAAAAATACGAAACATCACGCGATTTTTGTCCCGAAATAGTTCTTCATCATGATAGAAAAAAATTATTATAACTCAGGCATCGTACATTACGATTCGTAATCAATGTGTTTTATCATGATTCAATTCATGGTTTAAAATTTGTTCATCAGAAGTAAATTACGAACAAAAGTCGTAATTTAATTGATCTTCCATAAAATTCAAACGAAAAAATCCACGATCATTTTTGGCTGGTTTCAGATATGGCAAAACCGTTTAAATGTGCACAAAGGGTGAACATTATTTCGGGTTTTATAAATAAATAATTTTCTATGTTTATCGATAAGAAGAAGCTTTTTTATCATACGAACCATTTCCCCGTTTTCTGCAACCATAAATAAATGAAACAACGTAAATACAAATGGGAAGGAAGGGACCGTTTCAAAATGTAAATAAAATCGCCAACCTTCAAGTTTAGGAAATGGCAAAAGTTAATTGGAAATTAAAGATAGGGCGTGAAATGTATCTGTTCATATAAATAATAAAGTTGACGTTCAAATGAGTAAATTTTGAACTTTCCATTTTGAGGAAATATATCGATTACGGGTGATACTGAAACATATTAGCTAGTTTTTTGAGTCGGTGTCTAGTGTACCCATTTGGGTCCGCTAAGCACGCCCGTGCTTTCCGTACCTAAATTGATCTGTATTATTTTTATTTAGGTCAATTTGGGTACGGTAAGCACGGACGTGCTTAGCGTACCCAAACTGGTCTTAATGAAAAATATGTTGTGAAAACGCAACGTCATGATTATGCGTCACAGTGGTAGGCATAACTTATGGCACTTTATCACACTTTTGTAAATATCCCAGCTCTGATTAGCAAACGTAAAGTGTTTTAAATAGTAGGGCCGGGATATTTACAAAAGTGTGATGAAGGGATATATAATATATCCCTTCATCACACTTTTATAAATATCCCGGCCCTACTATTTAAAACACTCTACGTTTGCTAATCAGAGCTGGGATATTTACAAAAGTGTGATAAAGTGGCATAAGTTATGCCTACCACTGTGACGCATATATCATATATTGTAAAACCTTATAAGGGGTCCTTATATTTCCGGACAGATTGTGCGGGAGGAAGTTAATCGCAGAATGTTTCTCGCAATTAAATGTTTCTGATATCCCTTTAGAAAGAAGATTGTTATTTTCTGGTTTCGTCTAATACATTATGTGCGTTAAGGAAGTGGGCATCGATATCTCAGCTTCACGTATAATCTTTTCTGATACACCTATTTTGTAAAGAATTTTTTGCCAAGTTTTTCCACTTATAAGATTTTTTTTGGTTTTGAGATTTTTTGAAAGAAAAGTCGTTTTTTCGGGGGTTGAAATTAAAGGGTAAATTGTAGATTTCTGTTCTCATTTCTACAATTGTGTCAATTTCAAATTGGCGATCAAAAGCCAATTGTAGCTTTGAGCCACCCACGCTTA